>CM076609.1:73051915-73134940 GCA_038502775.1 Hippodamia convergens | reverse complement strand
TTGAATTATGAGTACCTTTATTAAAATTTAAAATGTCTTCTCAATACAAATTTGAATTATTTGAATCTAGGCCAAGAAACCACCAAGGAAGTGAGCTCGTTGAATCATTATTCATTTCGTTTAATGGTTCGAAATGCTAATTAACTATTTGCTGAGATTTCGTTGATTGTTGCAGCAGTATTGTGTGGACATGTATTGTGAAACTAGCTGACAAGACAGACTTCGTACTGCCTCAATCGATAAATAAAAAAGCAACTTTAATATTATAATAAAACTATTATGGCATAATGTTGGCCAAGAAGTTTTAGAATCATTTTCTATCCAGAAACTAAAGAGTGTAAGGGATCTGGTGGTGGGACCAATTGTGGCAATTATCAATTAGATAAGGTAGCTGACCGGCGAACTTTGTTTCACCTTAGAGATGAATAAACGTTGTACTTATCGTCTGTTTTTCAGAAGAAGAAATATATTAGGTAGAATACAAAAATAAATTCAAAAAATTTAATTGCATTGAAATAGGTATGTACATTGTTATTCATACATCAAAAGAATTCTTTTTATCTAAGAGTAGAGAGGGAACAAACCTCAGTATTCCACACTATTGAACTATAAGATACCCAGGAAACACTCATCTTCTTGACTCTTATAAAATGTCTCCTAAGTCAGTAGCACCTTCGACGTTTTCAGAAGGAATAATTAAAAATCCGGCGGTTATCGCGGACGAAAGAATAAGGCTAATGAGGGCGAAGCAGACAAATGAAAGTGTTAAAAGTCGAGGCGAAGAACTGTAATGAGCGCAGTGTCGAACCGTCCTGTATTTTTCGGCGACATTCATGTTGATTCGGCCATTGTTTTCTGAAAAATAACGATCCCAGCGCGCGTTGTTACGTCCTCAGGCGAGAAGGAAAAAAGAGGTCAGATGGAAATGTCACTGCGAATGTCAGATCTCATCTGATCCTTATCGTTCCCCCGTTTTATTTCTACGATGTTCCGTCTGGGAAGAGATACATGCTGTGCGGATCTAGAACAAATGAGGGGCCATATTCCGGAGATATACAGGATGAAGGCTAAATAATAGACAGTTATCGAAACACAAATAGAGGCCTGACTTAAATAAAGTTTCCCTTATTTTGACATTTAATCATGCGCATTCGCAAAAGATTTTGGGGTGGCCTGTAATAAAATACGGGTCCTCCTGTACTTAACTTAAATAAAGGACAGTAGAATTTTTTCTCAGGGGTGGCAAAAAAAAATCGTCGAAAAACGATAAGGCGCATGCGACATCAGTATTCCATTTCTTTCTATTTCGTTTTTTATATTCATGCATGAGCATATAAGGCAATATGTATAAGATAATACGATGTATAAAGTTTTTTTTTTGGGTGTCTTATAGCGATCGTCATCGGCATTCGATCTCCTTTGGAAAAATTTTAGAATATCCATATTTTCCAAAGGTAAATTCATCAAATTATAAAAATATATGAAATATATATAGAAACATAAGTAAAATGACTCTCAAGAAACAAGAAAAAGTCTTCTAGGACTGATAGAATTGAAATCTGAGCAACTTGTAAACTGTATCGTCGAACTATTTGATCATCATTTTTGAAGTAATTCTGGTTTACAAAGAAGTGTTTATGATCAGGGATCAAGGAAGTTCAAATTGATCATTAATACTTTCTCACAAATCAAAAATTATTCGCAAATAATAATCTAATGGGTCGACGCTCTACGATACAATTCACTTGTTACTTTGTTTTCACTTCTATCCGCAGACCAAAGGCTGCCACATTTCGATTTTTTTTACAGTTCTTATCAATAATCTACAATTATAATAGTTGAAATTTCACATTGAGAGGCGCCGAACGAAAAAATCATCTACGTAAATAATCAAAGAAGTTACCCTCGATAACAAAATTTGGAGTCAAAGACACTAAAAACGAACAATACTCTCTGAATAGGATTGTTTCGAATTCGAATACATCTTTCTCTAGAATGAAAATACTAATGAAGAGATTCTATATTTCCGCCTTCTCGGAAAAAAATATTCTGATTGGAGAAATGAACAATAATAATTATTGAAATATGAGAGTAGTCCCGATAGTCGCAGGAAGAATCCCCCATCAAAGAAGCCGCCTAAAAAACCGGTCATAAAACGAACATCTGGTAGCGATTGAAGAGAATGCCGATAAGCATGGGGTAGTTTATGAATTTATTACTTCGTTTTAGGTAAACAAAAACATGAAATTCATCGTCTTCGAAAACTTTCCATGATTTTTTTTCACCCAAAAGTGCTCAACACGCCTCAAGGAGTTATCAATTCAATAGAGGATCAAAATCTCAGGGGGGGCCGCGGGCGCCCATGAGGACAGCCGTATTTAAATAAAAGATCCCTTATTTTGACAGTTCTAGCAATTTCTAGGTTAAACAGCTTCTAACAACTGTCAAAATAACGGAAATGTCATAATAAAGTTGTCAAGAAATAAATCGTTTCGATATGTCAAATATATTTAGCAGATGTTGATTTTGCATAATATATGTTTTGATTTTTCTATTGTATTCATTTTCAGTTTCATTCATTCTCTTTTACTAGTAATCTATTTCACTATTGTATATTGAATTGACCTTTCCCATACATTCGTTTTGTGATGTCGAAGGGATCAATAAATGATTATTATTATTATTATATCCAACCAACTTCAAAGGATCTTTGATTACAGGATCCTTTAATAAAGTTAGGCCTGTATTTGTGTTTCGATAACTCTCTAATCAAGGATTATCAGAACAAACTTTACGGCAATAAATTCGCCTAAAAACCCCTCAAATTTATTACTTGAAAGGGGAAAAAAATAGTGAAAGAACACACATGAATAATGAATTCAATAATTTTTTTTTTAATAAATGTTTATAATTTCCTTTCGCCAGAACTTTATATTGGAAATAATTATTTTAGAGGTCGCTAAATCTGAAATGAAATTCATTTGCATGATTTTGAATTTTTTTCAGTTCAGAATGAAAATTTCAAACTTGCATATTTTTCCTCCCCTGCATCAGATTGATGCCAGGTTTGAACGAGAACCGCACTACATTCTTAACCCAGAAAAAGGCAAAAAAAAATTAAAACTTTACGCTATATTTTGCGTTCTCAGGCGCAATCCACAGGAGTCCTGGTTAATATTTTGAATGTAGGTTCTAGAACCGATCGAGTAGATTCAGAAAAAGTAGCAAGTTTATAACCATCACGAATTGTTGCCAGTACAGCGTTTTAAATTAAACTCGAAAATGAAAAATGAAAAAAAACTTTATTTATTTTCGCAGAAACTACTGCTGATTCCTTCATTTTTATATTCGAAATAATAGTTTTCGAGGTCGCTGAATCTGATAGAGCAGAAATAAATTCCATTTGCATGATTTTTTCAAACTTGCATATCTTGACTTCTACGCGTCAGAATGATGTCTGGTTTGCAGAAAAGTGATCAGTCAGCAGAGCACTATAATTCTAACACGAAAAACGCAATAAGAGGTTTTCGAGGTCGGTCTATCTGATAAAATTAAAATAATTCCAGTTTTCCCGATGTTGAAATTTTTTTAGTTCAAAATGAGAATTTTCAAATTTCAAACTTGCATATCTTGACTTCTACGCGTCAGAATGATGTCTGGTTTGCAGAAAAAAAAACATTCGGGACAGCATTTATAATTCCAACACAAAAAACCGCAATAAAAATTTTTTGAAATTTTGGCCGAAAAAATCGTAAGGGGTAGACCCCCCCTAAAACGTTATATCACGCATTCTCAGGGGCAAACCAGAAGGGTTAGGGTCATTTTTGTGCATGGAGGTTCTAAAACTGGTCGAGCAGATTCAGTAAATATACCTAGTTGATCACTGTCACCCATAGCGTTGTCGGTACAGCCCTTTGAAGTCAACTCGAAAATGAAAAAATCGTAAGGGGTAGATTCCCCCTAAAACGTTATATTTCGCATTCTCAGGGGCAAACCAGAAGGGTTGAGGTCATTTTTGTGCATGGAGGTTCTAGAACCGGTCGAGCAGATTCAGAAAATATACCTAGTTGATCACTGTCACCCATAGCGTTGTCGGTACAGCCCTTTGAAGTCAACTCGAAAATGAAAAAAACGTCAGGGGTAGACCCCCCCTAAAACACTATATTTCGCATTCTCAGGCAAAAACCAGAAGGGTTAGGGTAATTTTTGTGCATGGAGGTTATAGAACCGGTCGAGCAGATTCAGAAAATATACCCAGTTGATCACTGTCACCCATAGCGTTGCCGGTACAGCCCTTTGAAGTCAACTCGAAAATGAAAAATTTTCAAATCTCAAACTTGCATATCTGGACTTCTACGCGACAGAATGATGTATGGTTTGCAGAAAAGTGATCAGTCGGGACAGCATTATAATTCTAACAGAAAAAACCGCAATAAAAAATTTTGAAATTTTGGCCGAAAAAATCGTAAGGGGCAGACCCCCCCTAAAACGCTATATTTCGCATTCTCAGGCGCAAACCAAAAGGGTTAGGGTCATTTTTGTGCATGAAAGTTCTAAAACTGGTCGAGCAGATTCAGTAATATACCTGTTTGATCACTGTCACCCATAGCGTTGTCGGTACAGCCCTTTGAAGTCAACTCGAAAATGAAAAATGAAAAAAACAATTTTATTTTTTTTCGCGGAAACTGCGGGCGATTCATTCGAGTTTGCATTCGAAATACAGGTTTTCAAGGTCGGTCTATCTGAGAAAATTAAAATAATTCCCGTTTTCCTGATTTTGAAATTTTTTTAGTTCAAAATGAAAATTTTCAAATTTCAAACTTGCATATCTTGACTTCTACGCGTCAGAATGATGTCTGGTTTGCAGAAAAGCGATCAGCCGGGACAGCACTATAATTCTAATAGAAAAAACCGCAATAAAAAATTTTGATGAATTTTGGCCGAAAAAATCGTAAGGGGTAGACCCCCCCTAAAACGCTATATTTCGCATTCTCAGGGGCAAACCAGAAGGGTTAGGGTCATTTTTTGTGCATGGAGGTTCTAAAACTGGTCGAGCAGATTCAGTAAATATACCTAGTTGATCACTGTCACCCATAGCGTTGTCGGTACAGCCCTTTGAAGTCAACTCGAAAATGAAAAAATCGTAAGGGTAGATTCCCCCTGAAACGTTATATTTCGCATTCTCAGGGGCAAACCAGAAGGGTTGAGGTCATTTTTGTGCATGGAGGTTCTAGAACCGGTCGAGCAGATTCAGAAAATATACCTAGTTGATCACTGTCACCCATAGCGTTGTCGGTACAGCCCTTTGAAGTCAACTCGAAAATGAAAAATGAAAAATTTTCAAATTTCAAACTTGCATATCTTGACTTCTACGCGACAGAATGATGTCTGGTTTGCAGAAAAGTGATCAGTCGGGACAGCATAATAATTTTTACAGAAAAACACGCAAAAAAAAATTTTGAAATTTTGGCCGAAAAAATCCAAAGGGGTAGACCCCCCAAAAACGCTATATTTCGCATTCTCAGGCGAAACTCAGGAGGGTTAGGGTAATTTTTGTGCATGGAGGTTCTAGAACCGGTCGAGCAGATTCAGAAAATATACCTAGTTGATCACTGTCACCCATAGCGTTGTCGGTACAGCCCTTTGAAGTCAACTCGAAAATGAAAAAATGACTTTCTTTTTTTTTTTGCGAAAACTACGTCTAATTCATTCGAGGTTGCATTCGAAGTGCAGGTTTTCGAGGTCGATCTATCTGATGAAGGTATAACAATAAGAGTTTTCGCGATTTTAAAATTTTTCACCTGCAAAATGGCAATTTTTGAAATTTTCGAAATTTCAAAGCTGCATATCTCGACCAATTGGCTGCAGATCGAGGGTGGGGTTTGCAGATTGGAGATCAGCGATGAAGACACTTTTCCACTAGTACAAAAAATCGCAATCGAAAATTTTGAAATTTTGGCCGAAAAAATCCGAAGGGGTAGACCCCCCCGAAAACGCTATATTTTGCTTTCTCTGAGAAAATCGCCTGACTCTATGGGCTTTTTTGGTTTTGAAGGTTTTATAACCGGTCGAGATCTTCCAGAAAAAATACAGAGTTGATTACTTTTGATCATATTGTTGTCACTAGAGCGTTTCAAAGAAAACTCGAAACTGAAAAATGCGAAAATTTCATAATCGTTTCTCTCGAAAACTACGGCAGATATTTTCAAACTTGATATGAAAATGTCGGTTTTAGAAGTAGATTGACTCGATAAGAAGAAAAAAGTGTCAGTTTTCGCGATTTTAAAATTTTTCACCTGCAAAATGACAATTTTTGAAATTTTCGAAATTTCAAAGCTGCATATCTCGACCAATTGGCTGCGGATCGAGGTGGGGTTTGCAGATTGGGTATCAGCGATGGAGACTTTTTCCCCCTAGCACGAAAAATCGCAATCGAAAATTTCGAAATTTTGGCCGAAAAAATCCAAAGGGGTAGACCCCCCCAAAAACGCTATATTTTGCATTCTCTGAGAAAATCGCCTGACTCTATCGGCTTTTTTGGTTATGGAGGTTTTAAAACCGGTTCGGATCTTTCAGAAAAAATACAGAGTTGATTACTTTTAATCATATTGTTGTCACTAGAGCGTTTCAAAGAAAACTCGAAACTGAAAAATGCGAAAATTTCATAATCGTTTCTCTCGAAAACTACGGCAGATACTTACAAATTTGATATGAAAATAACGGTTTCAGAAGTGAATTGACTCGATAAGAAGAAAAAAGTTGCAGTTTTCGCGATTTTAAAATTTTTCACCTGCAAAATGACAATTTTTGAAATTTTCGAAATTTCAAAGCTGCATATCTCGACCAATTGGCTGCGGATCGAGGTGGGGTTTGCAGATTGGGTATCAGCGATGGAGACTTTTTCCCCTAGCACGAAAAATCGCAATCGAAAATTTCGAAATTTTGGCCGAAAAAATCCAAAGGGGTAGACCCCCCCAAAAACGCTATATTTTGCATTCTCTGAGAAAATCGCCTGACTCTATCGGCTTTTTTGGTTATGGAGGTTTTAAAACCGGTTCGGATCTTTCAGAAAAAATACAGAGTTGATTACTTTTAATCATATTGTTGTCACTAGAGCGTTTCAAAGAAAACTCGAAACTGAAAAATGCGAAAATTTCATAATCGTTTCTCTCGAAAACTACGGCAGATACTTACAAATTTGATATGAAAATAACGGTTTCAGAAGTGAATTGACTCGATAAGAAGAAAAAAGTTGCAGTTTTCGCGATTTTAAAATTTTTCACCTGCAAAATGACAATTTTTGAAATTTTCGAAATTTCAAACCTGCATATCTCGACCAATTGGCTGCTGATCGAGGTGGGATTTGCAGATTGGGTATCAGCGATGGGGACACTTTTCCACTAGCACAAAAAATCGCAATCGAAAATTTTGAAATTTTGGCCGAAAAAATCCAAAGGGGTAGACCCCCCCAAAAACGCCATATTTTGCATTCTCTGAGAAAATCGCCTGACTCTATCGGCTTTTTTGGTTATGGAGGTTTTAAAACCGGTTCGGATCTTTCAGAAAAAATACAGAGTTGATTACTTTTAATCATATTGTTGTCACTAGCGCGTTTCAAAGAAAACTCGAAACTGAAAAATGCGAAAATTTCATAATCGTTTCTCTCGAAACCTACGGCAGATACTTTCAAATTTGATATGAAATATAACGGTTTCAGAAGTGAATTGACTCGATAAGAAGGAAAAAGTTGCAGTTTTCGCGATTTTAAAATTTTTCACCTGCAAAATGACAATTTTTGAAATTTTCGAAATTTCAAAGCTGCATATCTCGACCAATTGGCTGCGGATCGAGGTAGGGTTTGCAGATTGGGTATCAGCGATGAGGACTTTTTTCCCCTAGCACAAAAAATCGCAATCGAAAATTTTGAAATTTTGGCCGAAAAAATCCAAAGGGGTAGACCCCCCCAAAAACGCCATATTTTGCATTCTCTGAGAAAATCGCCTGACTCTATCGGCTTTTTTGGTTATGGAGGTTTTAAAACCGGTTCGGATCTTTCAGAAAAAATACAGAGTTGATTACTTTTAATCATATTATTGTCACTAGAGCGTTTCAAAGAAAACTCGAAACTGAAAAATGCGAAAATTTCATAGACGTTTCTCTCGAAAACTACGGCAGATACTTTCAAATTTGATATGAAAATAACGGTTTCAGGAGTGAATTGACTCGACAAGAAGAAAAAAGTTGCAGTTTTCGCGATTTTAAAATTTTTCACCTGCAAAATGACAATTTTTGAAATTTTCGAAATTTCAAAGCTGCATATCTCGACCAATTGGCTGCGGATCGAGGTGGGATTTGCAGATTGGGTATCAGCGATGAGGACTTTTTCCCCCTAGCACAAAAATCGCAATCGAAAATTTTGAAAATTTTGGCCGAAAAAATCCAAAGGGGTAGACCCCCCAAAAACGCCATATTTTGCATTCTCTGAGAAAATCGCCTGACTCTATCGGCTTTTTTGGTTATGGAGGTTTTAAAACCGGTTCGGATCTTTCAGAAAAAATACAGAGTTGATTACTTTTAATCATATTGTTGTCACTAGAGCGTTTCAAAGAAAACTCGAAACTGAAAAATGCGAAAATTTCATAATCGTTTCTCTCGAAAACCTACGGCAGATACTTTCAAATTTGATATGAAAATAACGGTTTCAGAAGTGAATTGACTCGATAGGAAGAAAAAAGTTGCAGTTTTCGCGATTTTAAAATTTTTCACCTGCAAAATGACAATTTTCGAAATTTTCGAAATTTCAAAGCTGCATATCTGCACCTACGGCAGATACTTTCAAATTTGATATGAAAATAACGGTTTCAGAAGTGAATTGACTCGATAAGAAGGAAAAAGTTGCAGTTTTCGCGATTTTAAAATTTTTCACCTGCAAAATGACAATTTTTGAAATTTTCGAAATTTCAAAGCTGCATATCTCGACCAATTGGCTGCGGATCGAGGTAGGGTTTGCAGATTGGGTATCAGCGATGAGGACTTTTTTCCCCTAGCACAAAAAATCGCAATCGAAAATTTTGAAATTTTGGCCGAAAAAATCCAAAGGGGTAGACCCCCCAAAAACGCTATATTTTGCATTCTCTGAGAAAATCGCCTGACTCTATCGGCTTTTTTGGTTATGGAGGTTTTAAAACCGGTTCGGATCTTTCAGAAAAAATACAGAGTTGATTACTTTTAATTCTATTGTTGTCACTAGAGCGTTTCAAAGAAAACTCGAAACTGAAAAATGCGAAAATTTCATAATCGTTTCTCTCGAAAACTACGGCAGATACTTTCAAATTTGATATGAAAATAACGGTTTCAGAAGTGAATTGACTCGATAAGAAGAAAAAAGTTGCAGTTTTCGCGATTTTAAAATTTTTCACCTGCAAAATGACAATTTTTGAAATTTTCGAAATTTCAAAGCTGCATATCTCGACCAATTGGCTGCGGATCGAGGTGGGGTTTGCAGATTGGATATCAGCGATGAGGACTTTTTCCCCCTAGCACAAAAAATCGCAATCGAAAATTTTGAAATTTTGGCCGAAAAAATCCAAAGGGGTAGACGCCCCCAAAAACGCCATATTTTGCATTCTCTGAGAAAATCGCCTGACTCTATCGGCTTTTTTGGTTATGGAGGTTTTAAAACCGGTTCGGATCTTTCAGAAAAAATACAGAGTTGATTACTTTTAATCATATTGTTGTCACTAGCGCGTTTCAAAGAAAACTCGAAACTGAAAAATGCGAAAATTTCATAATCGTTTCTCTCGAAACCTACGGCAGATACTTTCAAATTTGATATGAAAATAACGGTTTCAGAAGTGAATTGACTCGATAAGGAGGAAAAAGTTGCAGTTTTCGCGATTTTAAAATTTTTCACCTGCAAAATGACAATTTTTGAAATTTTCGAAATTTCAAAGCTGCATATCTCGACCAATTGGCTGCGGATCGAGGTGGGGTTTGCAGATTGGGTATCAGCGATGGGGACTTTTTTCCCCTAGCACAAAAAATCGCAATCGAAAATTTTGAAATTTTGGCCGAAAAAATCCAAAGGGGTAGACCCCCCCAAAAACGCCATATTTTGCATTCTCTGAGAAAATCGCCTGACTCTATCGGCTTTTTTGGTTATGGAGGTTTTAAAACCGGTTCGGATCTTTCAGAAAAAATACAGAGTTGATTACTTTTAATCATATTATTGTCACTAGAGCGTTTCAAAGAAAACTCGAAACTGAAAAATGCGAAAATTTCATAATCGTTTTTCTCGAAAACTACGGCAGATATTATCAACTTTGATAAGAAAAAATGTGGGTTTTAGAAGTGGATTGACTCGATAAGAAGAAAAAAGTTGCAGTTTTCGCGATTTTAAAATTTTTCACCTGCAAAATGACAATTTTCGAAATTTTCGAAATTTCAAAGCTGCATATCTCGACCAATTGGCTGCGGATCGAGGTGGGGTTTGCAGATTTGGGATCAGCGATGAGGACACTTTCCCCCTAGCACAAAAAATCACAATCGAAAATTTTGAAATTTTGGCCGAAAAAATCCAAAGGGGTAGACCCCTCCAAAAACGCTATATTTTGCATTCTATGAGAAAATCGCCTGACTCTATCGGCTTTTTTGGTTATGGAGGTTTTAAAACCGGTTCGGATCTTTCAGAAAAAATACAGAGTTGATTACTTTTAATCATATTGTTGTCACTAGAGCGTTTCAAAGAAAACTCGAAACTGAAAAATGCGAAAATGTCATAATCGTTTCTCTCGAAAACTACGGCAGATACTTTCAAATTTTATATGAAAATAACGGTTTCAGGAGTGAATTGACTCGATAAGAAGAAAAAAGTTGTAGTTTTCGCGATTTTAAAATTTTTCACCTGCAAAATGACAATTTTTGAAATTTTCGAAATTTCATACCTGCATATCTCGACCAATTGGCTGCTGATCGAGGTGGGATTTGCAGATTGGGTATCAGCGATGGGGACACTTTCCCACTAGCACAAAAAATCGCAATCGAAAATTTTGAAATTTTGGCCGAAAAAATCCAAAGGGGTAGACCCCTCAAAAACGCTATATTTTGCTTTCTCTAAGACAATCGCCTGACTCTAAGAACTTTTTTGGTTATGAAGGTTTTAAAACCGGTTCGGATCTTTCAGAAAAAATACAGAGTTGATTACTTTTAATCATATTGTTGTCACTAGAGCGTTTCAAAGAAAACTCGAAACTGAAAAATGCGAAAATTTCATAATCGTTTCTCTCGAAAACTACGGCAGATACTTTCAAATTTGATATGAAAATAACGGTTTCAGGAGTGAATTGACTCGACAAGAAGAAAAAAGTTGCAGTTTTTGCGATTTTAAAATTTTTCACCTGCAAAATGACAATTTTTGAAATTTTCGAAATTTCAAAGCTGCATATCTCGACCAATTGGCTGCGGATCGAGGTGGGGTTTGCAGATTGGGTATCAGCGATGGGGACTTTTTCCCCCTAGCACAAAAAATCGCAATCGAAAATTTTGAAATTTTGGCCGAAAAAATCCAAAGGGGTAGACCCCCCAAAAACGCCATATTTTGCATTCTCTGAGAAAATCGCCTGACTCTATCGGCTTTTTTGGTTATGGAGGTTTTAAAACCGGTTCGGATCTTTCAGAAAAAATACAGAGTTGATTACTTTTAATTATATTGTTGTCACTAGAGCGTTTCAAAGAAAACTCGAAACTGAAAAATGCGAAAATTTCATAATCGTTTCTCTCGAAACCTACGGCAGATACTTTCAAATTTGATATGAAAATAACGGTTTCAGAAGTGAATTGACTCGATAAGAAGAAAAAAGTTGCAGTTTTCGCGATTTTAAATTTTTCACCTGCAAAATGACAATTTTCGAAATTTTCGAAATTTCAAAGCTGCATATCTCGACCAATTGGCTGCGGATCGAGGTGGGGTTTGCAGATTGGGTATCAGCGATGGGGACTTTTTCCCCCTAGCACAAAAAATCGCAATCGAAAATTTTGAAATTTTGGCCGAAAAAATCCAAAGGGGTAGACCCCCCCAAAAACGCTATATTTTGCATTCTCTGAGAAAATCGCCTGACTCTATCGGCTTTTTTGGTTATGGAGGTTCTAAAACCGGTTCGGATCTTTCAGAAAAAATACAGAGTTGATTACTTTTAATCATATTGTTGTCACTAGAGCGTTTCAAAGAAAACTCGAAACTGAAAAATGCGAAAATTTCATAATCGTTTCTCTCGAAACCTACGGCAGATACTTTCAAATTTGATATGAAAATAACGGTTTCAGAAGTGAATTGACTCGATAAGAAGAAAAAAGTTGCAGTTTTCGCGATTTTAAAATTTTTCACCTGCAAAATGACAATTTTTGAAATTTTCGAAATTTCAAAGCTGCATATCTCGACCAATTGGCTGCGGATCGAGGTGATGTTTGCAGATTTGGTATTAGCGATGAGGACTTTTTCCATCTAGCACAAAAAATCGCAATCGAAAATTTTGAAATTTTGGCCGAAAAAATCCAAAGGGGTAGACCCCCCAAAAACGCCATATTTTGCATTCTCTGAGAAAATCGCCTGACTCTATCGGCTTTTTTGGTTATGGAGGTTTTAAAACCGGTTCGGATCTTTCAGAAAAAATACAGAGTTGATTACTTTTAATCATATTATTGTCACTAGAGCGTTTCAAAGAAAACTCGAAACTGAAAAATGCGAAAATTTCATAATCGTTTTTCTCGAAAACTACGGCAGATATTATCAAACTTTGATAAGAAAATGTGGGTTTTAGAAGTGGATTGACTCGATAAGAAGAAAAAAGTTGCAGTTTTCGCGATTTTAAAATTTTTCACCTGCAAAATGACAATTTTCGAAATTTTCGAAATTTCAAAGCTGCATATCTCGACCAATTGGCTGCGGATCGAGGTGGGGTTTGCAGATTTGGGATCAGCGATGAGGACACTTTCCCCCTAGCACAAAAAATCACAATCGAAAATTTTGAAATTTTGGCCGAAAAAATCCAAAGGGGTAGACCCCTCCAAAAACGCTATATTTTGCATTCTATGAGAAAATCGCCTGACTCTATCGGCTTTTTTGGTTATGGAGGTTTTAAAACCGGTTCGGATCTTTCAGAAAAAATACAGAGTTGATTACTTTTAATCATATTGTTGTCACTAGAGCGTTTCAAAGAAAACTCGAAACTGAAAAATGCGAAAATTGTCATAATCGTTTCTCTCGAAAACTACGGCAGATACTTTCAAATTTTATATGAAAATAACGGTTTCAGGAGTGAATTGACTCGATAAGAAGAAAAAAGTTGTAGTTTTCGCGATTTTAAAATTTTTCACCTGCAAAATGACAATTTTTGAAATTTTCGAAATTTCATACCTGCATATCTCGACCAATTGGCTGCTGATCGAGGTGGGATTTGCAGATTGGGTATCAGCGATGGGGACACTTTCCCACTAGCACAAAAAATCGCAATCGAAAATTTTGAAATTTTGGCCGAAAAAATCCAAAGGGGTAGACCCCTCAAAAAACGCTATATTTTGCTTTCTCTAAGACAATCGCCTGACTCTAAGAACTTTTTTGGTTATGAAGGTTTTAAAACCGGTTCGGATCTTTCAGAAAAAATACAGAGTTGATTACTTTTAATCATATTGTTGTCACTAGAGCGTTTCAAAGAAAACTCGAAACTGAAAAATGCGAAAATTTCATAATCGTTTCTCTCGAAAACTACGGCAGATACTTTCAAATTTGATATGAAAATAACGGTTTCAGGAGTGAATTGACTCGACAAGAAGAAAAAAGTTGCAGTTTTTGCGATTTTAAAATTTTTCACCTGCAAAATGACAATTTTTGAAATTTTCGAAATTTCAAAGCTGCATATCTCGACCAATTGGCTGCGGATCGAGGTGGGGTTTGCAGATTGGGTATCAGCGATGGGGACTTTTTCCCCCTAGCACAAAAAATCGCAATCGAAAATTTTGAAATTTTGGCCGAAAAAATCCAAAGGGGTAGACCCCCCCAAAAACGCCATATTTTGCATTCTCTGAGAAAATCGCCTGACTCTATCGGCTTTTTTGGTTATGGAGGTTTTAAAACCGGTTCGGATCTTTCAGAAAAAATACAGAGTTGATTACTTTTAATTATATTGTTGTCACTAGAGCGTTTCAAAGAAAACTCGAAACTGAAAAATGCGAAAATTTCATAATCGTTTCTCTCGAAACCTACGGCAGATACTTTCAAATTTGATATGAAAATAACGGTTTCAGAAGTGAATTGACTCGATAAGAAGAAAAAAGTTGCAGTTTTCGCGATTTTAAAATTTTTCACCTGCAAAATGACAATTTTCGAAATTTTCGAAATTTCAAAGCTGCATATCTCGACCAATTGGCTGCGGATCGAGGTGGGGTTTGCAGATTGGGTATCAGCGATGGGGACTTTTTCCCCCTAGCACAAAAAATCGCAATCGAAAATTTTGAAATTTTGGCCGAAAAAATCCAAAGGGGTAGACCCCCCCAAAAACGCTATATTTTGCATTCTCTGAGAAAATCGCCTGACTCTATCGGCTTTTTTGGTTATGGAGGTTCTAAAACCGGTTCGGATCTTTCAGAAAAAATACAGAGTTGATTACTTTTAATCATATTGTTGTCACTAGAGCGTTTCAAAGAAAACTCGAAACTGAAAAATGCGAAAATTTCATAATCGTTTCTCTCGAAACTACGGCAGATACTTTCAAATTTGATATGAAAATAACGGTTTCAGAAGTGAATTGACTCGATAAGAAGAAAAAAGTTGCAGTTTTCGCGATTTTAAAATTTTTCACCTGCAAAATGACAATTTTTGAAATTTTCGAAATTTCAAAGCTGCATATCTCGACCAATTGGCTGCGGATCGAGGTGATGTTTGCAGATTTGGTATTAGCGATGAGGACTTTTTCCATCTAGCACAAAAAATCGCAATCGAAAATTTTGAAATTTTGGCCGAAAAAATCCAAAGGGGTAGACCCCCCCAAAAACGCCATATTTTGCATTCTCTGAGAAAATCGCCTGACTCTATCGGCTTTTTTGGTTATGGAGGTTTTAAAACCGGTTCGGATCTTTCAGAAAAAATACAGAGTTGATTACTTTTAATCATATTGTTGTCACTAGAGCGTTTCAAAGAAAACTCGAAACTGAAAAATGCGAAAATTTCATAATCGTTTCTCTCGAAAACTACGGCAGATACTTACAAATTTGATATGAAAATAACGGTTTCAGAAGTGAATTGACTCGATAAGAAGAAAAAAATGCAGTTTTCGCGATTTTAAAATTTTTCACCTGCAAAATGACAATTTTTGAAATTTTCGAAATTTCAAACCTGCATATCTCGACCAATTGGCTGCTGATCGAGGTGGGATTTGCAGATTGGGTATCAGCGATGGGGACACTTTTCCACTAGCACAAAAAATCGCAATCGAAAATTTTGAAATTTTGGCCGAAAAAATCCAAAGGGGTAGACCCCCTCAAAAACGCTATATTTTGCTTTCTCTAAGACAATCGCCTGACTCTATGAACTTTTTTGGTTATGGAGGTTTTAAAACCGGTCGGGATCTTTCAGAAAAAATACAGAGTTGATTACTTTTAATCATGTTGTTGTCACTAGAGCGTTTCAAAGAAAATTCGAAACTGAAAAATGCGAAAATTTCATAATCGTTTCTCTCGAAAACTACGGCAGATACTTTCAAATTTGATATGAAAATAACGGTTTCAGAAGTGAATTGACTCGTTAAGAAGAAAAAAGTTGCAGTTTTCGCGATTTTAAAATTTTTCACCTGCAAAATGTCAATTTTTGAAATTTTCGAAATTTCAAAGCTGCATATCTCGACCAATTGGCTGCGGAACGAGGTGGGGTTTGCAGATTGGGTATCAGCGATGAGGACTTTTTCCCCCTAGAACAAAAAATCGCAATCGAAAATTTTGAAATTTTGGCCGAAAAAATCCAAAGGGGTAGACCCCCCAAAAACGCTATATTTTGCATTCTCTGAGAAAATCGCCTGACTCTATCGGCTTTTTTTGTTATGGAGGTTTTAAAACCGGTTCGGATCTTTCAGAAAAAATACAGAGTTGATTACTTTTAATCATATTGTTGTCACTAGCGCGTTTCAAAGAAAACTCGAAACTGAAAAATGCGAAAATTTCATAATCGTTTCTCTCGAAACCTACGGCAGATACTTTCAAATTTGATATGAAAATAACGGTTTCAGAAGTGAATTGACTCGATAAGAAGGAAAAAGTTGCAGTTTTCGCGATTTTAAAATTTTTCACTGCAAAATGACAATTTTTGAAATTTTCGAAATTTCAAAGCTGCATATCTCGACCAATTGGCTGCGGATCGAGGTGGGGTTTGCAGATTGGGTATCAGCGATGGGGACTTTTTTCCCCTAGCACAAAAAATCGCAATCGAAAATTTTGAAATTTTGGCCGAAAAAATCCAAAGGGGTAGACCCCCCCAAAAACGCCATATTTTGCATTCTCTGAGAAAATCGCCTGACTCTATCGGCTTTTTTGGTTATGGAGGTTTTAAAACCGGTTCGGATCTTTCAGAAAAAATACAGAGTTGATTACTTTTAATCATATTATTGTCACTAGAGCGTTTCAAAGAAAACTCGAAACTGAAAAATGCGAAAATTTCATAATCGTTTTTCTCGAAAACTACGGCAGATATTATCAACTTTGATATGAAAATGTGGGTTTTAGAAGTGGATTGACTCGATAAGAAGAAAAAAGTTGCAGTTTTCGCGATTTTAAAATTTTTCACCTGCAAAATGACAATTTTCGAAATTTTCGAAATTTCAAAGCTGCATATCTCGACCAATTGGCTGCGGATCGAGGTGGGGTTTGCAGATTTGGGATCAGCGATGAGGACACTTTCCCACTAGCACAAAAAATCGCAATCGAAAATTTTGAAATTTTGGCCGAAAAAATCCAAAGGGGTAGACCCCCCCAAAAACGCTATATTTTGCATTCTCTGAGAAAATCGCCTGACTCTATCGGCTTTTTTGGTTATGGAGGTTTTAAAACCGGTTCGGATCTTTCAGAAAAAATACAGAGTTGATTACTTTTAATCATATTGTTGTCACTAGAGCGTTTCAAAGAAAACTCGAAACTGAAAAATGCGAAAATGTCATAATCGTTTCTCTCGAAAACTACGGCAGATACTTTCAAATTTTATATGAAAATAACGGTTTCAGAAGTGAATTGACTCGATAAGAAGAAAAAAGTTGTAGTTTTCGCGATTTTAAAATTTTTCACCTGCAAAATGACAATTTTTGAAATTTTCGAAATTTCAAACCTGCATATCTCGACCAATTGGCTGCTGATCGAGGTGGGATTTGCAGATTGGGTATCAGCGATGGGGACACTTTCCCACTAGCACAAAAAATCGCAATCGAAAATTTTGAAATTTTGGCCGAAAAAATCCAAAGGGGTAGACCCCCCCAAAAACGCTATATTTTGCTTTCTCTAAGACAATCGCCTGACTCTATGAACTTTTTTGGTTATGAAGGTTTTAAAACCGGTTCGGATCTTTCAGAAAAAATACAGAGTTGATTACTTTTAATCATATTGTTGTCACTAGAGCGTTTCAAAGAAAACTCGAAACTGAAAAATGCGAAAATTTCATAATCGTTTCTCTCGAAAACTACGGCAGATACTTTCAAATTTGATATGAAAATAACGGTTTCAGAAGTGAATTGACTCGATAAGAAGAAAAAAGTTGCAGTTTTCGAGATTTTAAAATTTTTCACCTGCAAAATGACAATTTTTGAAATTTTCGAAATTTCAAAGCTGCATATCTCGACCAATTGGCTGCGGATCGAGGTGGGGTTTGCAGATTGGGTATCAGCGATGGGGACTTTTTCCCCCTAACATAAACAATCGCAATCGAAAATTTTGAAATTCTGGCCGAAAAAATCCAAAGGGGTAGACCCCCCCAAAAACGCCATATTTTGCATTCTCTGAGAAAATCGCCTGACTCTATCGGCTTTTTTGGTTATGGAGGTTTTAAAACCGGTTCGGATCTTTCAGAAAAAATACAGAGTTGATTACTTTTAATCACATTGTTGTCACTAGAGCGTTTCAAAGAAAACTCGAAACTGAAAAATGCGAAAATTTCATAATCGTTTCTCTCGAAACCTACGGCAGATACTTTCAAATTTGATATGAAAATAACGGTTTCAGAAGTGAATTGACTCGATAAGAAGAAAAAAGTTGCAGTTTTCGCGATTTTAAAATTTTTCACCTGCAAAATGACAATTTTCGAAATTTTCGAAATTTCAAAGCTGCATATCTCGACCAATTGGCTGCGGATCGAGGTGGGGTTTGCAGATTTGGGATCAGCGATGAGGACACTTTCCCCCTAACACAAAAAATCGCAATCGAAAATTTTGAAATTTTGGCCGAAAAAATCCAAAGGGGTAGACCCCCCCAAAAACGCTATATTTTGCATTCTCTGAGAAAATCGCCTGACTCTATCGGCTTTTTTGGTTATGGAGGTTCTAAAACCGGTTCGGATCTTTCAGAAAAAATACAGAGTTGATTACTTTTAATCATATTGTTGTCACTAGAGCGTTTCAAAGAAAACTCGAAACTGAAAAATGCGAAAATTTCATAATCGTTTCTCTCGAAAACTACGGCAGATACTTTCAAATTTGATATGAAAATAACGGTTTCAGAAGTGAATTGACTCGATAAGAAGAAAAAAGTTTCAGTTTTCGCGATTTTAGAATTTTTCACCTGCAAAATGACAATTTTTGAAATTTTCGAAATTTCAAACCTGCATATCTCGACCAATTGGCTGCTGATCGAGGTGGGATTTGCAGATTGGGTATCAGCGATGGGGACACTTTTCCACTAGCACAAAAAATCGCAATCGAAAATTTTGAAATTTTGGCCGAAAAAATCCAAAGGGGTAGACCCCCTCAAAAACGCTATATTTTGCTTTCTCTAAGACAATCGCGCTACTCTATGAACTTTTTTGGTTATGGCGGTTTTTTAAACCGGTCGGGATCTTTCAGAAAAAATACAGAGTTGATTACTTTTAATCATATTGTTGTCACTAGAGCGTTTTAAAGAAAACTCGAAACTGAAAAATGCGAAAATTTCATAATCGTTTTTCTCGAAAACTACGGCAGATATTATCAACTTTGATATGAAAATGTGGGTTTTAGAAGTGGATTGACTCGATAAGAAGAAAAAAGTTTCAGTTTTCGCATTTTAAAATTTTTCACTTGCAAAATGACAATTTTCGAAATTTTCGAAATTTCAAAGCTGCATATCTCGACCAATTGGCTGCGGATCGAGGTGGGGTTTGCAGATTTGGGATCAGCGATGAGGACACTTTCATCCTAGCACAAAAAATCGCAATCGAAAATTTTGAAATTTTGGCCGAAAAAATCGTAAGGGGTAGACCCCCCCTAAAACGCTATATTTCGCATTCTCAGACGCAACCCAGGAGGGTTAGGGTGATTTTTGTGCATGGAGGTTCTAGAACCGGTCGAGCAGATTCAGAAAAAATAACTAGTAGATCACTGTCACCCATAGCGTTGTCGGTACAGCCCTTTGAAGTCAATTCGAAAATGAAAAATTAAAAAACAACTTTATTTTTTTTCGCGAAAACTACGTCCGATTCATTCGAGTTTGCATTAGAAATACAGGTTTTCGAGGTCGATCTATCCGATAACGGTATAACATTTCGAGTTTTCCCGATTTTGAAATTTTTTTAGTTCAAAATGAAAATTTTCAAATTTCAAACTTGCATATCTTGACTTCAACGCGCCAGAATGATCTCTGGTTTGCAGAAAAGTGATCAGTCGGGACAGCGCTATAATTCTAACACAAAAAACCGCAATAAAAAATTTTTAAATTTTGGTCGAAAAAATCCAAAGGGATAGACCCCCCAAAAACGCTATATTTCGCATTCTCAGACGAAACTCAGGAGGGTTAGGGTAATGTTTGTGCCTGGAGGTTCTAGAACCGGTCGAGCAGATTCAGAAAATATACCGAATTGATCACTGTCACCCATAGCGTTGTCGGTACAGCCCTTTGAAGTCAACTCGAAAATGAAAAAGGAAAAACCAACTTTATTCTTTTTCGCAAAAACTACGGCTGCTACCCTCATTTTCATGAAATTTCGAGGAATTGCTCCAACTTTTATTCAAAAGAATCATTGCATTCCTGATGCCCTTCATTAAAGAATATGAGGGATAATTAAGTCATACACGTTTCCCATCAGAGAACGGCAGAAAAAAACGCAAGCGTATCGTTAGAAAACTCCAGAGAGGAGCAAGCAATTAATTTTTTTCTCGTTGCGATTCCGATCACGTGCTATTTTTCCTCCCGGTTCAGGGAGATTTCTTGCTCCACGTCTCCCAGCTAAAAACACTTCCTATTGGACTTCTTTACATCAACTTTTCCGTCCAGAAGATGAATAAGTTTTTTTCCTAGTTATTAATTTTTTTTCGTCATGCTCCCAATTTTTTACAAGATTCGTACACTCCGTACATAATAGAGTGTACAGAACGTGGCATCGGAATCGACCTTCATCATATGATCAGAATTTTAATCGCTTCTGAAGTTTTGATTCTTAACACCAGATGATAAAAAATTGAGACTAAAATTTAATAGGGATAATGAATAGAAAAGGACAGAAGTTAAAATTCTTTTTTTTTGTACAACTGCCATTAAAAGTGACACTTCTAATTACAGAAAACGATGTTAAAATTGATTGTTTACGTGAAAGCGTGTTAAAAATATTTTCAACATTAGTGTTAAGAATATTTTCAGCACTTCATTTTCTTATGATGAAATCAGATGAGAAAAATTCAGCAATTGCAAATTTTTATCATCAATATTTAACAATCATTACTCATGAACATTAATATTAATCGTAAAACTAGGACAATTACTAACATTAATGCCCTGTGACGTTAGAGAGCTTCGCAACACATTAGAATCCTCAGCACCATCAGTACTTGTACAAACCGGACGTACAATGTTGGATGATGATGATCCAAAATCTATTGAGGTTGGGAGAATTTTTTCAGCAATGACATTTCTATATGCAACGGTATGATCAACATAGCCCCCGGCTACCGTCGTAGACTTCCATCCACCATGTTTTTTTATATCCGTAATATTTGCTCCTGATTCTGCTAGCAATGAAGCGGAGGATCTTCGAAAACAGTGTCCTGTATATTGCTTTGGTTCTGGCAGTTTGAGGAATTCGGAAACAATAAATGGAAATTTCCCAAATGTATTAATACCAACTGAATTGGCGGTGCATTTATTATTCATGTATTTCAGGAAAAAACGACGACGTTTGATGACAGAAAGGCGCAGTGCAAAGTACTCATGAAAATAGTCCATTTACTTCCCAATGATACTGAATGAACTACTGACTTTCGTTTTTGTATTTGGAAATCTCAATTCCAATGACAGTTAACTCTACATTGACTTTATAACTCATTATTAATGGTCTCTCGGGAAGGTTTTGATCGAAACAAAACACATTAAATGGAAGAAAAATTCAGGCTTTCACCGAATCTTTGTGAAAGAAGAGAAATGAACAATTTTCAAAATACTGAAATGCTGATAAGTGATTTAATACTTGGTATTTCCACCACTTGCGTTAATTACAGCTCGGCAACGACGGTTCATACTCAAAATGAGTGATCTTAAAATGTTCTGATCTATTCCTTTCCAGATTTCTCCGAGTTGGATTCCTAAGTCATTAAGAGTAGCTGGATGATTTTCTGAACTTCTCAGCCTTCTATTGAAGTTGTTCCAAACCTGCTCAAGCGAATTGAGATGCTGGCCATTCCATTTGATAGACTTTAACCTCTTCAAGGTACTCCTGAACGATGCGCGCACGATGGGGTCTGGCATTATCGTCCATAAAAATGAATTTTCCACCAATGTATGGGGCAAATGGCACTACATGCTCTTCAAAAATGTTCCTTATATACTTATCAGCATTCATAGCTCCATTGTCAACGACCACTAGGTCCGTGCGAGCAGTCAAAGATATTCCACTCCATACCATAATCGATCCTTCCCCAAAACCAGTAGTATTCAGGAAATTGCACTGAGCATATCTTTCATGAGGACGTCTGTATACAAGGGAACGTCGATCACAATGGTAGAGGCAGAATCTAGACTCATCGATTCCCAATCGGCCTCCTCCCAATGGATATGCTCTCTCGCAAAATACAACGAGCCCTTCGATGGGCTGGGGTGAGAGCTGAGCCTCTTGTTGCGTCACGAAGCCTTAAATCATATTCTCTGAGGCGATTTCTTATTGTCCGAGTACTAATTTGCAATTCATGAGTTTGCTCAAGCAGATTTCGAAGGATGCGGGCGGCTGCAAGCCGTTGTCTCAACGAAGAAACTCTCAAGTAACGTTCTTGAATGGCAGTTGTTACCCGTGGTCTACTCTGTCCTGGCCTTCGGACATTCATACCCGTCTCCCTGAATCGCTGCAACATTCTGGACAAACTCGTATGGGAAACTCCAAACCTTTCTGCTATTCTTCTGTATGTCCACCCTTCTTCTCGCAAAACTACCGCTTGGGCACATTCCTCTTGGGTCAAATTGCGTGTTTCGCGTTGCATAATCGAGTGAAGAAAATCAATCGAAAGAAAAACTATTGATCACTAGAATTGATCGAGAACAACTGATTTTAGAATGGAGCCAATACATTCAAAATCTGATAATATCATCTTTTTTTATTCCTGCTGGGAAAAAACATCTGCATTGAAGAGAATCGTTGAAAGTGGACAACATGCATAATTCTGATAAAAATAATTATCATTGAGAACACCTTCAGGTGTAGAATAAATTTGAGATTTCCATAATGTGCGTTAATTTTTTTGCGCAGTGTATTTGAACGCGTATAGAACAGAAGCTCCCCATACTTTCTAATGCAGCAAAAGGTGGCAGAACTCAACCCTACACGATCCAAACTCCCATGTAACCAACGAACAATGGCATTTTCGGAGAGGTCGACTGCAAGCTATCCTGGTTAATTTGGCGCGACATGGAACTCATTTACGCGCCTCATTCACAGCAATCCAACAAAACTCGAACCCGATGGAACTGTTCACGAAAACGGCCATTCTTCTCTGGGCAGATGAAAGCTGGAGGCTGTTTGCTGACAAAAGGTGCAGGCCCAGTTTTCTGTCAGCCGTTTTCAGACCCTCTTCAAACGTGACGGGCCATAGGCCCAATTTATATTTATGTGACCCTCATAGTGCGGCACGCCGCTGGTTGAGGGTGCAAAAAATTAGGGGATGTTCATCATTTCTTCTCTTCTCGCCTTTTACCCCGCAAGATACAGTCTGCTTTCATCTATAAAATCACTGATCTACCGGATTAAACATTGGTCATTCGAGCCGCAACTTATGGAAATCTCAAATTTATTCTACAACTGAAGGTGTTCTCAATGATAATTATTTTTATCAGAATTATGCATGCATATGTTATCTACTTTCCACGTTTTTCTTCAATACAGAAGTTTTTTCCCAGCAGGAATAAAAAAGATGATATTATCAGATTTTGAATGTATTCGCTCCATTCTAAAATCAGTTGTTCTCGATCAATTCTAGTGATCAATAGTTTTTCTTTCGTTTGATTCTCTGCACTCGATCGCTATGCAACGCGAAACACGCAATTTGACCCAAGAGGAATGTGCCCAAGCGGTAGTTTTGCGAGAAGAAGGGTGGACATACACAAGAATTGCAGAAAGGTTTGGGAGTTTCCCATACAAGTGAGACAGGGAGACAGATATGAATGTCCACAGACCAGGACAGGGTAGACAACGGGTAACAATTGCCGTTCAAGAACGTTACTTGAGAGTTTCTTCGTTGAGACAACAGTTTGCAATTTGCAACCGCTTGCCTCCTTCAAAATCAGCTTGAGCAAACTCATGGGGTGCAAATTAGCACTCAGACATTAAGAAATCGCCTCAGAGAATATGATTTCAGGCCTCGTGTCGCGGCAAGAGGCCCAGCTCTCACTCCAGCCCATCGAAGGGCGCGTTTGGATTTTGCGAGGGAACATATCCATTGGAAAGAGGTAGATTGGGAAAGAGTTCTCTTCACAGATGAGTCTAGATTCTGCCTGTACCATTGTGATCGACGTTCCCTTGTATACAGACGTCAATATGAAAGATATGCTCAGTGCAATTTCCTGAATACTACTGGTTTCGGGGGAAGATTGATTATGGTATGGGGTGGAATATCTTCGACTGCTCGCACAGACTTAGTGGTCGTTGATAATGAAGCTATGAATGCTGATAAGTATATAAGGAACATTCTTGAAGAGCATATAGTGTCGTTTGCCCCATACATTGGTGAAAATTTCATTTTTATGGACGATAATGCCAGACCCCATCGTGACAGCATCGTTCAGGAGTACCTTGAAAAGGTTGAAGTCTCTCGAATAGAATGGCCAGCAAGAAGTCCAAATCTCAGTCCGATTGAGCAGGTTTGGGACAACCTCAATAGAAGGCTGAGAAGTTCAGAAAATCATCCAGCTTCTCTTAATGACTTAGGAATCCAACTCGGAGAAATCTGGGAAGGATTAGATCATAACATTCTAAGATCACTCATTTTGAGTATAAACCGTCGTTGTTGAGCTGTAATTAACGCAAGGGGTGGAAATATCAAGTATTAAATCACTCATCAGCATTTCAGTATTTTGAAAATTGTTCATTTCTCTTCTTTCACATAAGATTCGGTGAAATCCTGAATTTTCCTTCCATTTAATGTGTCTTGTTTCGTTCAAAACCTTCCCGAGAGAACATAAAAAATAAGTTATAAAGTCAATGTAGAGTTAACTTCCATTAAAATTGAGATTTTCAGAATGTGCGTAAATTTTTTTGCGCAGTGTAGATGTGAAACAACCAATTCATGAAATCTAACGAGATCATAGCTGTGATTCTGTTTTGGCTTCACTGTTCACCTCATCAGATTCAATGAATTGGTTGTTTCTGATCCATAGATCACTCGGTCATATCCGGCTCGAAGGACCAAAATTTAATCCGGTAGCTCAGCAATTTTAATTTTGGATCAAGAAATTTTCCACCTATTAGTTTGAACCGTGTGTAATGTTTCTTTTGACGTTCCAGAATTCAACTCCTTTCGAAAACATGTCTGTCATCGTTATCGTAAACATGTGTAGAAGAAAAAGACTCGAGTTTCGAAATTGCATTATTAGGGATGTTGTATCGAATTCAGCATCGTTCGTTGAGTTCATATATCAGTTGGAAAAGGGTGGGTCTAGAGAAAATCTATAAATTTCCATAACGCCTAGGGTAGTAAAGCGGAAGTGTATGGAAACTCCAAGAAATTGCATTATGTTCTGGCATGTTATGTACCGGAGAATAATGAGGCACAAGGTAGGAGATTTACAACGAATATTTTCCCCTGTATTCAGTTTTCTCAGTTATATTGAACAGGGGATGATATATGAGTGTATAATGTTCGCTTTGAAATAGATGTGTAGTAATGAACCTATTTGTTTCCATATTTATATACGTGAGATTGCTAAGCTCATTAGATTTAGGCAAAAATAGAGATTTATCTTAGTTTAACTCAATTTTTTTCATTAATAGCAGAATGACAATTCCAACTTGAGAGAAAATCTGAAAATCTCGCTGCAAAAATAAGTATTCTGTGAATTTGTACCTCGTTCTTTACTTGAGTAACATATTGGAAATAGATATGAGAAAACTTTCAAGTAACCAGCTTTTTCACCACTATTGCACGAAGGAAATATTCTTATACACTGGCCAGAAAACAATTAATCCTTTTCGACAAAAAGTTATTTTTGTACAACTCCCATTAAAAGTGACACATAAATGCAAACAATGTTAAAATTGATTGTTTACGTTCAAGCGTGTTAAAAATATTTTTAACTTAAGTGTTAAAAATATTTTCAGCACTCTATTTTCTTATGATGAAATGAGATGAGAAATATTCAGTAATTGCAAATTTTTATTATCAATATTTAACAATCATTACTCATGAACATTAATATTAATCGTAAAACTAGAAAAATTACTAACATTAATGCCCTGTGACGTTAGGGAGCTTCGCAACATATTATTAGAATCCTCAGCACCATCAGTACTTGTAGAAACCGGAAGTACAATATTGGATGATGATGATCCAAAATCTGTTGAGGTTGGGAGAATTTTTTCAGCAATGACATTTCTATATGCAATGGAATGATCAACATAGCCCTCGGCTATGCAACCTTAACTATCAAGTATTTCTCATCTGGTGCCTCCTGTATAAACTTTTCAACTTGTTCACGACTGGGAATTTCGATATTTGGGACGATATCCTTCACTTTTCTGTTTTAAAATATGCTATTACCTTAAAATATTAACTCACATCCACACCATTTTTAACAAGGGCGCTTGACTTTATCATTGAAAATTTGCTCCACAAAGGTGATGAACTCCATATTTTTTTATTTTTCCTCTAAGTATGCCAGGAAAACAGTTTCACTGAAGTTCCCTTCTACATTTTCCAATTTACACCATGCCAGGAAAGTGCTATATGCAATATCGTACTGCTGAACAGATTTTTTGGTAGGAGTTCCAGATTTGCTCTTCTTGAAGACTTTTCAATATCCAGAGGAACAACCAAATCGTCACTTTCATTTATAATTGGACTCTCCAGAAACATATTAAGCAGTTAAAAACCCAAGACAAAAATTGAACAGGAACGAAATTCAAATGACAACATCTTCTCTCATTTGTTAATAATCATAACGTTGGCAAAGTTTACCATTCACAACAACCTCTTGATCATTTGAATATTAAAATGCATTTTGAAGTTTATTGTCATTGCAAATTCGCCCATCTCATTATCAAAATAGGGCAGTTGTACAAAAAACATTGTATGGTATTTGTGTTAAAAGTGATTTTATTTTGTTCGTGAAATTGTTCAATTCGCTCCTCTCATTTCACAAACTTTTTCACTCACAAAATAACATTCATATCATACATAACTATTATTGTAAATTGCATCCATCGTATTCATTAACCGAAAAAATCGTTCAAATTCAATGAATTTTGGTTGAAACACACTGTATTTTATGTTATTTGTAGAATCATGAATCAATAACTCGCCTTGATTGAATATTAGAACTGATTTAATTCACCAATTCAATAGAACTGTATGTAAAATCTAACTGGGAAACTTGAAAGCTCGGTGCAATCTTCTCTGTGAGTAAACTATATCTGGCAAAAACCAATCACTTGTAGCATTCTAGGCCTTCCCTTTTCCACTTATCTTACATTCAAGATTTTTTCATTAATTGCAAACTGCTCATAGTTGAATGTTTTAATTTTAGTATACTATCTTCGTTTGTTGAATTTTCCTACGAAGAACTTCAAGCTTTCTCTTCTACTAACCTTGATCTAACCTCAACCTAAAACCTCTAGCAAGACGGTTTAAACTGCTAACACGCGGATTTAGATAAAATTTAATTTCGACTTTCTGGGAGACATATTTCCTACAGGTTAGCACAAGACGTCGTAACCTTGGATACGGGATCGAGTAATGGAAATTTCTTTGGCGGAAATTGAGAAAGAGAGGGGAGGGGGAACTCACGTGTGGTTTATCCCGAATACGTGGAACGGTTAATCTGATATTTCTTGGCGTTTTTTGGGATATGGATGATGGGAAAAAGCGTAGATATAACGATAAGGGAATGGGAAGCTCTGAGTTGCTTCAGTGGAGTATTTTACCGTCATCTAATAGTCTAGATAGCAGAGAATGTGTAGTTTATAAATATTGTGTCTACTAGAATCTCAATCTGGAAGTAATAAATGGGGAAATTGGTAATTTCCTCATTTAACAATTCAATACTGAAACCTCTTATTACGGCACTGTATCCGAGGATACAGCTACGTTATCATATTTCGGAGCTACCCCTCAATCATCACTCATAAAAACAGTTGTTCATTTAACTACAAGACGCATAGAAATCAAACTGTGAAAAAAAAATAGAACGTGGACCCTGTCGGCAACATTCGAAAACGGTCTCGTTTATTATAAATAAAATTGGGGATTTATTAGAGTTCATGATCTTCAACCTCATGAAAATTAACACTTCCACACACACAAGAAAAACATACGACGATATTATTTATTATTATGGGTTGAAAAGGGTATTTAGAACCGTGGTACTTGAAAAGGCCAACTAGCATCTTTTACGGATACTCCTACACCTTCAAAAAAGGAATCTTATTGGTCAATAGGAGGGTAAAAACAAAGATTTTTCCTGGAAGGAGGCAATCTTTGAATGAGGTACCTCCCAAAAAGGTGGAGGGAAAAATTCACATTCGGTATTACAATTATCGAAATTAGTCAGTAGTGTCCGGAGATAAGAACAGAAAAGGTTCTACGACGTGCTCGCGGAGTTCGGCTTGCTAGGTTTATTTTTGGGAATGAAATAGGAAATTTCACAGTTAGTTTTTAAGTCTCAAGCGGAGACTTGTAGATTTCCTGAGAGTAATAGGTAAAGTGATAGGTCTTAAACGAAGACGTGTTTTGTATTTAGCTATTCCGGGAAAAGTAGTGAAAGGGGTTAATTGAAGTGGAATTTTGTATTTTAAAGTCACGTACTCGTCGGAATATCGCGAAACCGAGACGGAAGGGCGTACGAAAAAACGGTGTGAGTTGGGCGAAGGGAAAGGATCGCTTTGTGGATTTAGAGGAAAAAACCAGCATTAGAAAAAGGCAGAGTAAAAAGGTCAGATTTTTCCGATTTGCATGAGTAATTTTGAGATTGAAGTTGTGAGCAGTCCAAGGTCCTGAATCCTTCCAAGGATAAGTTTTTTGTTATTTTTTTAGGTATAATCGTAAAGTAGGAAATCAGTTGTTGTAAGCTATCGAGTTAATCATTTTAAAATGAGTGATTGTGATTTGGACACAAAACTTGTAGAAAACTTTATTGTTATACTCGTGTAAAGAATCGATCTTATTTTTGTTTTGTTATTATATTATCGAAGATTAGTCAGATTCGTTTTATTTTGATTACTAGAGAATCCCCTGGAAAAATTATCCAACAGATAAAGTCTCGTTCTTCGTGCAACGAGCCGATACCCACAAATTATATTTTTTTCAACATCTCTAAATTAATGATAATCCACCTTTCAATCGAAGGAAAGCCGCTCTTCCGAAGATTCCAATAAAAAGGTGCCAGATTATTAGAGCATAGCATATCCCACATGATAAAGGGATCCTAAAAAACTCAAAGGCAATAAGAAGGAAGAAAAAAAAGTACAGATGTGGGTTTTTCAAACTGTTAACTCAGAAGAATGGACTTGTTTTTTACTTTTTTCAAGAATTGTATCATATAAACCACAAGACCTTTTCTTCTTTCATTTCAACGTTCGTCTCAGGGTTACCACGCAATTAACACTTGTTCCATTTGGGGCAAACTATGCAATAGTAACATCACAAATCTATCTTTGAACATCGTCAATGAAAATCCTAATATATAGTAAACCTAACAATTTATTTCTTCCAGGATATGGTCCAGTGTCTCCAAAAACCTCCTGGGGGAAGCTGGTCACCATAATCTACGCCTTGGTAGGCATCCCTTTGATGCTCCTCTACCTCTCCACTACAGGGGATGTACTGGCCAAGAGCTTCAGACGCCTCTACGGCAAACTCTGCGGGAGAAACCTTAGAAAACTGCCTTGTTCTTGTGCCGATATGGTGAGGGTACCTGTGACCCTGTGCGTGGTGATACTCCTAGCCTATATCTGCTCGGGCGCCATCTTGTTCAGCAGGTTAGAGGACTGGAGTTTGTTAGAAGGCAGTTATTTCTGCTTCGTCTCCTTGGGGACCATCGGTTTCGGTGATCTGCTTCCAGGACGAAATGCTGAAGAGATATCTTTGTGTGCCTGTTCAGCCTACATACTGACTGGAATGGCGTTGCTTGCTATGTGCTTCAGTTTGGTTCAAGATGAAGTCATCGCACTCTTTCGGTGAGTATTTTCTTGAAACATTTCCTATGGTTTAAATAGCAGACACTCCCTATTGATCTGATGAAGGTGCATCTTATCAAGGACTGAAACGTTATGAATCATATTTCATAAGGATCTCTCCAGCATTGTGGAGGATTATAATGGACCTTGAAGTTTCATCGAAACTGAAGTGGAAGCCAGCATCAATTCACCCGAGCGAAATCTCAGATCCTTCTCTCTATGGCACTCACTCATAATCACCAGAATCTAATCGAGCTTATTTCGAATTCTCCATCTTCAAACGCAGCTTCCTCCTACTCGAATTATCCACTGTTCTGCTTCCGAGAGAGGGACTCGAATATTTTTATTTTCGCGTTTATTTTAAAGGAGAAAACTTCCCCCCATTAAGATATAAAGTGTTGAGGGAAATACTCCGTTCCCGGGAACAGAATTCAGCGTTAATGTAATAAGGAATATCTGATGAACGTCTCCCGGTTTGCAGCTTGAAGTGAGGGATGCACTAATGAGAAATAATCTTGGAGAGTTTGTATACAGACAGTGTCGGAGTTGATCGGCGTTGGGCCTTTTTCTCTGGCTCCCATTTTGTGCTAAGATTACCTACGATGAACATATTAACTGAAAAAGAAACTGCAATACCCAGAAGGAACTGTTTAAATTTCAAAAACCCAAGGTGGCAGTAAATGGTGTTGATGAAACCAACAAAATCCATACTATGGACATTTGTATACCACGTGTTCAGCTCTTTCTACTTCTGATGGCTAGAATCCGCATTGTTTATCTTCTACTTTCCCACGCGATACGAAATATATACCAACAGTTAGTATATTAAATCTAGGGTTCTTAGACTTATATTGCCACATAAGTGACCGTTGGACTCAGGTTCATTCATTGCAGTACCCAGTATTTTTGGGTTACATCTTCAATTTTACCAGACAATCTTATGAAAGTCATCTAAGGTTACTCTTCACACTTCTACCCTTTGTTGAGTGGATGAGAGTATTTTTTTTTCAGATAGGCCACGGGAGCTATGTGCACAACTCCGACAGCAGCGCTTGAGGTCATACTCGATTTGCCTCCCCTACACTTGTATGTAAGGAAATGTAGCCTGCTGGAAGCCATCAAAATATCCCTAAAGGGAAACCTCCTACCCGGAAACTGGGTTGGACTGTATACTGAACCAACTAGACTCAAGCCTCTTGGCAAAACCCTCAGATGTGATGCCAATCACATACGATTTCGAAATGCCATTCGAAACGATCATTGGTGATCGTCATAGTGCAATGAACTTCGTAAATCGTATAGACAAGAAGTCATCCATATGGTATACTGATGGATCGAAAACAGAAAGGGGTACAGGCATTGGGATATGTGGACCTAAATCAAGGATATCCAAGTACCTCGGAAGTGAACCTTCGGTTTCACAGGCTGAGACACTAGCAGTCTATACCTGCGCTCAAGAGTGCCTTCAAAGGAATCTTAAAGGAGCGCATATATATATATATATATATATCACCACGGACAGTCAGGCCACTTTGAGATCACTGGAATCATACAGCCAGAAATCTCGGCTGACATATGAATGCCGTAATACCATAAAGCAACTAGCCAGAGGCAACAAAGTGACTCTACTATGGATACCAGGACATTGTGGTATTGAGGGAAACGAAATAGCCGACGAACTGGCGAAGAAGGCTTCAAGGCCTGTTTCACCTGAATCTGTCTGTGGGCTTGGAAAAGACCATACCAGAAAGCGGTCCAACAATGGGAAGCGGCAAACAAAATAACGCTTTGGAGAAATACTCCTAGACTTGCGCAAGCCAAAAGATTCGTGGAATTCTCGTCGACCTACACCAGGAAGCTCATAAAGCTGCCACGAGCTGAGCTTCGAGTAATGGTGGGTCTGCTGACGGGACACTATCGATATTAATATCATTTGTATCGCATGAGAAAGTCAGCAGATGAAACCTGCAGGCTATATGGATCAGAGAAAGAAACGGCTGAACACATGGTATGCAAGTGTCCAGAGCTGGCGGAACTAAGAACCATTCACATGGGGAAGTCGGTTCTGGATCCACATGAAATAACCGCCAAGGCTCCTAAGGATGCCGTTGGGTTCATCAATACCATCGATGGCCTCCTTGGGATTTAAATGAACGAGTTGGGTAAAGAACAAAAGATCCTTGCGGTCGAAGTTCCCGGAAGGCTGAACGAAGCCACAACCCTGTTCATATTAATGATAATAATAAAAAATAATAATAAGGGGATTACTGTAGTCTTGGTTAGCTTAATTTTCAGAATGATCATAGCAAGCGACCTCGAACAAAGACTGCCATCAATCCTTCAACCAGATTACTCTCGTAGCTTTTCTTGGAACACACCAACATCGGATGAACGCCTCTCGATGCGTTTCTGCTCTCGCGTATTTAATTTCTAATATCCCTCAGGCGTCGCAGAAACGAAATTATCGCCTTATCTCTACTTTCCCAGATTCATCGGCGCTTCCTGCACCAGGACTAGAGAGGCGTCGCACAGAAAAGACGTCGAGACGCCCGGAGAGAGCTCCTGACAGCGACCGCTGACTGAGGGTGGTTCGGCACCGGTTAAGACGCCCCCGATGATGAAGAAGATACCGCCGATGTACCTCCACAACAGCCTCCCGAGGAAGAGCAATTTTAATAGGAACGCGCCTGCCAGGCGTTCTGCAGGTAATTTGGATGAGGTTTTAATAATGTTGAAACGGAATTTGGCATAGTTTTTACTCATCGTCGATATCGATAAATGTAAAGTTGTAGAATGTAAAGTTGCAGAAAAAAAATAGAGAAATGTAATCATAATATAAAAGGAAAAAAGGATAAAATACTTCATAACATAAAAGAGACATAAATCCAACCAAAAACATTGTCAAAAAGTTATCAGATCTCATGTAGAGCCAAGTTGCTAACTCTACTCTCTTCAACATTACGAGTTCTTGTTTCATAAACCCTACACCTTGGTCAAAATTAGTTACTTCATTCGCTGTTCATAACTTTTCTGTTATACAATACACTGCGCCAAAAAATTAACGCATATTCTGAAAATCTCAATTTTAATGAAAGTTAACTCTATATTAACTTTATAACTTATTTTTCATGTTCTCTCGGTAAGGTTTTGAACGAAACAAGACACATTAAATGGAAGAAAAATTCAGGATTTCACCGAATCTAATGTGAAAGGAGAGAAATGAACAATTTTCAAAATACTGGTATTTCCACCCCTTGCATTAATTACAGCTCGACAACGACGGTTCATGCTCAAAATGAGTGATCTTAAAATGTTCTTATCTAATCCTTCCCAGATTTCTCCGAGTTGGATTCCTAAGTCATTAAGAGTAGCTGGATGATTTTCTGAACTTCTCAGCCTTCTAATGAGGTCGTCCCAAACCTGCTTAATCGGATTGAGATCTGGACTTCTTGCTGGTCTTTCCATTCGAGAGACTTCAACCTCTTCAAGGTACTCCTGAACGATGCGAGCACGATGGGGTCTGGCATAATCGTCCATAAAAATGAAATTTTCACCAATGTATGGGGCAAATGGCACTACATGTTCCTTAAATACTTATCAGCATTCATAGCTGTATTATGAATCAGCCTCTTCCCAATGGATATGCTCTCTCACAAAATCCTCCCACGAGACCAGTAGTATTCAGGAAATTGCACTGATCATATCTTTCATGTTGACGTCTGTATACAAGGGAACGTCGATCACAATGGTAGAGGCAGAATCTAGACTCATCTGTGAAGAGAACTCTTTTCCAATCGGCCTCTTCCCAATGGATATGCTCTCTCGCAAAATCCAAACGCGCCCTTTGATGGGCTAGAGTAAGAGCTGGGCCTCTTGCCGCGACACGAGGCCTCAAATCATATTCTCTGAGGCGATTTCTTATTGTCTGAGTGCTAATTTGCACCCATGAGTTTGCTCAAGCTGATTTTGAAGAAGGCGAGCGGTTGCAAATTGCAAACTGTTGTCTCAACGAAGAAACTCTCAAGTAACGTTCTTGAATGGCAGTTGTTACCCGTGGTCTACCCTATCCTGGTCTTCCGACATTCATACCTGTTTCCCTGAATCGCTGCAACATTCTGGACACACTTGTATGGGAAACTCCAAACCTTCCTGCAATTCTTGTGTATGTCCACCTTTCTTCTCGCAAAACTACTGCTTGGGCACATTCCTCTTGGGTCAAATTGCGTGTTTCGCGTTGCATAGCGATCGAGTGTAGAAAATTAAACGAAAGAAAAACCATTGATCACTAGGATTGATCGATAACAACTGATTTTAGAATGGAGCCAATACATTCAAAATCTGATAATATCACCTTTTTTATTCACGCTGGGAAAAACATCTGTATTGAAGAAAAACGTTGAAAGTGGATAACATGCATAATTCTGATTAAAATTATTATCATTGAGAACACCTTCAGTTGTAGAATAAATTTGAGATTTCCATAATGTGCGTTAATTTTTTTGCGCAGTGTAGTTCTTATAGTAACGAAACCGCCAAATCGCATATTCTAACCAAATTGTAGACTTTGTGGAGTAAGAACTTGTAAAGTTAAGGAGCGTAGAGTTAGCAGCTTGGCTCTACATGAAATATGATATCTTTCGACAATGTGAGAAATGCGGCAAAATTTCACATGAAAATGTTTTTATTTTATTAATTTTTTATTTAATGATACTTAAATAAAATATAATTATTCCAGTTCTACTTCAATCAAAACTATTTCACAATCCATATTCAAAATCAACAACGTACGAAATGGAGAAATATATCTATACCTACCTAGTAATTTGCCATTACAACAAGTATTTACACATCAGAAACTGTGGTTGCGGTTATTACATCGAAACCACAAAAAAACCTTAGATACAAATAGAAAAACAATGAAAAGAAACCAATTTGCATTTGACATAAATACACATGAGGTGTTTTACGAGCACTTAATTTCATCCCCTAATTCAAAATCTGAGGGTGATTTTTACCGGTAGTTCTCACATATATATATATATCAATTTTCAGACGACTAGCATCAGAATTTGTGAAAGTCTCATACGCAAATTTATACATCCCCTAGTTCTAAGGGTTGAGCGGTGAAATCTTCAAGTTTTAGAATTTTTCCCGTTGTTTATATACTGATACCAACTCACATACAAAATTTCAGCTTTATAGGACTTCAAGAAGTACCCTAACAGATTTTATAAACATCAGTGAGTCAGTGACGAAATGGGGGTTTTTAGATACTCATAAAATCTTGAGTGTGGAAGCTATGTAATTGAAACTTCGTACGTTTGATGAGTTTACTATTGACATCATATACTGAGAATTTTGTTCATCTGGTATATTCCAAACTCAAGTTATGAGGGCTCAAAAATAAGACGAAACACAGAAAGGGCATTTGCCATAATTTTCCCCGCATCGATAAATGGGTAATAGAGAAAATGAAAATTCATAAGAAACTTCATAAAATGCGCGATAAATATCAAAATAAAACTCAAAACCAACTGACTCTTCTTCAAACTTATCATTTCAATCAACAAAACATAAGCACCACAAAGAAACTTAATTTTAAAGAATTCAGAACTTGAGACTCACCAATACTCAAACTCCAAAATGTTCCAACGGTTGCACCTCACTCTGAATGAAATCTACAAGTCCCACTTGAAACTCAATTCTAACTCTTAAGTCCCTATTTCACACACAAAAAACGAGCAACCCGAATAATTCTTTGTTTAAGAACTCCGGACATTACAGATTCTTGCGATCTCATATCTAGAAACCGTGACGTAAGTACGTTAGTCATATGCGAGCATACGCAGACTATAGAATTGAAAAAGTCTGTTGATATTATGTCAAACGAGTCTATGAGTCGAGTTAAGGCACCTATGCACAATGGGAAGTGTACCATAGAGTTAATTAATCTATGTTTCAATAAATATTTCGGTGAAATCGCCTCCAAGTCACTGAATTTTATACGGTAACGATTTTCAAGTCATTCCAGCGAGAATCATGAGTTAATCTTCACCCTCATTGGAAATTACAGCCGTTAATACCTGAACCACCATGTTTATGGAGAAACGCGACCAATTACCGCCTTTAAATCGAATAATAAAGTAACCAAACATTTCGCTAATGAAACCGCCCTGCATTAGACACAAGTTACAGCGGCGTTAAACAAACCTTATTCTTTATTAAACTCCCAATAACGACGTCGATGTATAACCTAAGGTACGACCGAAATATGTAGATCCCACGCGTTTTCCACCCATTTTTCCGTTCATTTTCCCTATAAATTATCGGCAATTCGGCAATTAAGCCGAACTTGGAACGAGGTTCCGCCAAAACAACTTCGTAATTAGTATTCCAGAAGTTTGGAAGATCGCCATTAGTTTAATTGAAGCGCTGAGGTTTGGGAAATCTTCTAACGGGCAATATTCATTATTGAAAATGAAAGATGCGGATGGAGGTCCTTAGATCTTCGGTTTATTATTTATTTTCGGGGTGAGGTTACAAAGGAATCCGGGAACAAAGATGAATTACTGTTAACTTCGGATGGAACTATGGAAAGTTGAGGGGGGGGGGTTTTAATAAATTGAATAGTGCTGTCTGATGACTCTGTAGCTTGTAGCTTAACGAGGTTGCCCAGTGAGTCGAGTTAAAGTAAGGATGAAATTATAATCCTCTTAGTAAATTTGCTGTAGATTCAGGTAAAAGGTATTTCGAGCTCCAATTCAACAAATTCATCATTAAGAAAGGTTATTTTTATTATAAATGGAGTCGTTTTGGATCTATTCGCCTTTCTGAAAACACGACTACATTGATCTTTTGTTCTCTACCATCTTCACTCATGCAAACCTTACAAAACATCCAACAAAATCCTCACTATGGACATTTGTATACCACGAGTTCAGCTCTTTCTACTTTTGATGGCTAGAATCCGCATGGCTTATCTACTAATTTCCCACGCGATACAAAATATCGTATTCAATCGTTTTGAAAAGTATGTAATCTTCGAGAAAATCGCTGTAAAATCATTCAAAACTCAATAACAACTTGAATCGATCCAATTAAAATCAGTATGAGGCATTTCGTCAATCTGGTCGCCTTTTTTCTGAAGTTTGGTACTTTGCATATGTTTCATGAATGTTCTTTTTTTGAAATGGAGTCAGTTTATCAACGGCTTCGATTTGAAACGAGTTTTCTGAAAATTCCACGACGTAAATTAACAAACGCTGAGGCTAATAGTGCTATCGGAATGTTACAGGGTGGCCTAACTCAGGTTGTTGTAGCGGGAAGGCTCCAAGTCAGCCAAAGTGTGATATCTCGACTTTGGAATAGGTTCAGTGTTGGAAAGACCAAGGCTTGGTGGGCGACGAAAAACAACACCTGCTCAGGATCATTTCATCACCGTTTCGGCGAGAGGAAAGCCTAGATATACGTGTAGAATGCTGCGGAATACTCTTCAAAATGCAGATATGGTCCAAGTTTCCATCGAAACCATCAGACAACGTTTGGGAGAGGTGAATCTAAGTTCTAGAAGTCCATTAAGAGGAGTTCCATTAACACGTGACCATAAGCGTCGAAGACTGGAATGGGCAAGGCAACATATCAATTGGAACGATCAATAGCGTAGTGTCCTCTTCACTGATGAATTCAGATATGGACGATTTTTAGATTCTCTAAGAATAAGGGTATGGACAATCCCCCGCATACCTCCTTATCGTCGTTATGTCCAAGAAGTCCATCCATTCCGAGAGGGTAGTGTTATGGTATGGGCCGGGATATGTTTCAACGAGCGCACATATCTACACATTTGTCCTGGGAATATATACTATAAGGAGCATGTCATTGACAATGTTTTGCCAAATTTTCACGCTGCTGTTGGTGAAATTTTTCAATTTCTTGACGATAAAGCTAGACCGCACCGTGCAGCCATAGTTGAGAATGCGCGCGAGGAGCTTGTTATTCCACATTTACCGTACTCACCAGATTTGAATTGCATAGAACATGCATGGGATATGTTCCAAAGAAGATTAGATAATCATCAACCTACCCCAGAATCCTTGAATGAACTGAGAGAGCTTCTGCCCCGTTTATGGAACCAAATTCCTCAAGAAATGTTCAACAACCTCGTGTGTAGTATGCAAAGAAGATAACAAGCTGTTATTGATGCCCGTGGAGCCCATACATTGTATTGATAATCTTAAAATGCCTGAATTCTCTGTAAATGAAATTTCATCATTTCACTCGATTTTTCTTAACCACCCTGTACACGCTGTAGACCTACAGGCTAAAATTAATTTCATTTCCTGCAACTTGAAATCTTATTAATATGAATTTTCATCACAAAATCTCACTCAAACTATATTTTTCTGCAATTTAAGTCAATATCCCTAACTCATGTGGAACAGTTTATACAGGGTGATTCATAACTATTGCGACATCGGCTAAGGGCAGATTTTTTGGACCAAAATATGGCGATAGGACCAAATATACCTCAATTAAATATTGCTGTGGAAAAAATAGAGGGCGTTAAAGTTGATTTTTTTCCTTTTTTCTGCTAATATTTTCACTGTGTATTTTTTCATTCGTTTTTGAGAAGAACACAATTGAACTGTTCAGAGCATTGGAAGAGGAATTGAAGTGACGATTCATTTATTTTATTCATTCATTTCGACGATAAAGCATAATCAAAACAATGTTACATAAAAAAATTAACTTAAATGAAATGTTCTACATTTTAATGAAGGACTATCAAGCTTCGAAGATGATATTATTCTGTCCCCTTATACAATTAGCCGTGAAAATTATTAGCAGTGAAATCATTAGCAAAAAACGAGGAAAAAAAATTAACTTTAACGCCCTCAAAAAAATATTGCTGTGGAAAAAGATTCTTCCACAAAAGAAATATTGCTGTGGAAAAAGATTCTTCCACAGCAATATTTTTTTGAGGTATATTTGTTCCTATCGCCATATTTTGGTCCAAACAATATAATCCTTAGCCTATGTCCCAATAGTTATGAATCACCCTGTATACTAACTGACAAAGAAACTGCTACCCCAGAAGGAGTGTTTTTTTTTGTGAAACATAGAGAGTAGAGAAATAGTCAAGATTATTTCGAAATGCATTCTCAAATTTTTGAAGCATATAAAGCAATTAAAACTGTGACCAAAAGATTATCCAAGCGATCTCCAATATATTCTCTCCAAATACTTAAAATCCTTTAAATCAACATAGACATTCCGAAAATATTGTGATGATCGACTCCTTGTGACGGCTGATTGTAACATTTAACTAAAAAAAAACCCGGGAACTCGTAGAGGAATGTACTTTTGTAAGTCTTGAATTCTTGAAATGGCTCAATGACTTGTTTAAATTTTTTTTAACTCAATTCTGGGGATTTACATGTTCATTATGGTATGTTATGGCGATATCACACACAAGTAACAATTTATCGTAGTTGTTACTTCAGTGATGCCATTGTTTATTCAAAATCATGATTATGTTATCCAAATTTTACCTTTTTTGAGAATAAACATTATTATTATTATTAAAACACCTCTTCATTTCCAGGAGCAGAACCCCTGATCGAATATTTCGTCCCTAGAAGCATAAGCGAGTTTGATCTCTCCATAGCAACGGAAGAGGCTGCATCAGCTGGCAACTTCCTACCTCTAACAGTCAGGGTACCACGCAGAGTGATCTCCAAGCAGAAGGAAAAGATGGTCACCTTCGAAGACGAGCTGTCCATCAGAGCAGACAACCCCAACTTCAACGACGTGTTCATGTGACAAAAGGGATAGCACAACGAGAAAAAAGTCGAGGACATCGTCGACGACTTCAACTTAGTGAAGAAGGAACTCAAACAATTCAAAAATTTCCGGTTATGCGAGGACTTGAAAAAGTGCGAAGAAGGCTGTTCTTGCAACACGGAAGCTGACTGTGACATCTGTAAAGTTATAGACTTCACTATGAAGAAGGACAAGTTATAGCTGACGGTGAAGTCAGAAGATGACGGTAGTTAGTGACTTGTGTAGTATCGAGAGGGACCCGGGAAGGAGCCTTGTGGGACTCCTGTTTATAGAGTATATGTTCGAATTGATTTTGGAGGAGTTGGTAGCCTCCTCTTGCTTGCTGGAGGGATAGTTTGATATTCTAGGATCTCAAAAACAGTGATACCATGTACCCTCAAGTTTCTACAGTTCTACCCTTACTTTATCCATAAGTTGAAGAATTTTCATAGTTGATTGCACTTGTTGTTCATCATTCCCAACAAGGTGTATGTCATTGATGAATATGCATTGACCAAACGTGAAATAGTATATAACATTCCTAGCAAGGTAAGAGGGTTTTTACTGGCGAATGGAGGATATAACTGACGAGCCGCAGGCTAGTCAGTTACCTCTTTGAGCCAGTAAAACCCGTTACCTTGCGTGTATTGTTTTATATATTATTTGTTTCTCATTTGTGAAAAGGTTAGATAAATTCCAAAAAAATCTCAATAATTTGTCGCAAATGTCTTAAGCTATGGAAACGTTGCCATGAACATGTCTGTTTATTTTTCTTTACATTTGTTTTGGCGAGAGCGAAAATGAATGTACCAAAAAAATTATTGAGGCAGTCAGCAGTGTAGCATCAAGTTTATTACCTGCAAAATCAGCTTCAAGGTACGAGCGAGAATACGACGACTTCAAAAAGTGCCAAAACAAAAATAGTGTGATTGGGTTAACTGAAGATGTTTTGTTGGTCTACTTGAATCAACTATCAACTAGATTCAGCCCTAATACTTTATGAGCAAAATAGTTTATGGTGAAAACCTGCTTGGAAATGAAAGAAAATGCCCCTGTTAGTAGGTTTTGTTTTCTTAAAAAAAATGTTTTGAAAAATATGACGTTTAGTTCTCATTTGCAGATTTCAAAAGGTAATAGCGTTTCTGAAACGAAAAAATTTGCGTTATACGCCAAAAAAGGCCAGGGTAATAAGTAAAGAAGAGGCTGAACAATTTCTTTTACATGCTTCTGATGACCAGTGGTTGCTGGTGAAAATTGTAACAATATTTGGGATTTTTGGATGTAGTCGATGTGACGAAATTCTCTCCTTAAACATGAATGATGTAGAAGATATGGAAAAATACGTTATTGTGACATTGCGGCAAACAAAAAATTTAACAACAAGAAGATTCTCCATAACCGATGATGGCTGCAGCTTCAAGCCCTGCATGTTATACAGAAAATATGTAAATCTTCGGCCTCCTGGAACAGAAAGCCTAAGATTTTTTTTTGACATACCGACATGGAAAGTGCATTTCCCTTAATGCTGGCCAGCACACTATTGGTAGTGTCCCAAAGCAAATAGCGAAATATTTAGGTTTAAAAGACCCAGAGTTATACACCGGCCACTCTTTTCGCAGAACTGGAGCCACTATGGTTGCGAATTCGGGTGGAGATATTTTAGCACTAAAGCGTGCAGGAGGGTGGAAGAGCACCGAAATTGCGATGAGTTGTGTCGATGATTCGGTCAACAAATAAATCGAAATGTCTAGCAAATTATTTGGTAGTAAGGAGAGTACAAACATTCTGCTGTCCTCGAGTTCAGCAGTTTCTGAGTCAACAGATGGTTCATCATCATCAGCATCAACTCTTTCATCATCAAAAATCTGTGTTACTGTAAATAACAATTGTACCATGATTTTCAACATAAATATATGATGATAAAACAAAATTAACTGTCAGTTTTACAAGTTAGTGACTTGATAAAATAAACTTTCTTGATTAATATTGTCTTTTTAGAAACTGACGTTCACAAATTAGAAACAAATAAAAATACTTTATTGTCCGCATTGATGCTATTGATTCTCATTTAGAAGTATTGACGAAAGCACACCTTTTTAGTTGAGACTTAGCTTCTTGCTTACCTTAATTTTTTTGAACTATAAGGGAGTCTATAACCTATGGAAGCTCCACTGGTAGGGTACCTTCTTTTCAAAATGAAGAATCGATCCAAGTATTGAGTCTGCTGAGGCTTCACTCCATAAAATCCTCCGAAATTGCATTTCCTGATCTCTGTAAAAGATTAGAGGGATCGGCTTTAGAAATGAAATAACTCTATATCTAGTCGCCTAGAGCAAGCAGAACATCGTTTTAATTTTACGGGCAATAACTGTTGAATTTTACAGCACACTTAAACCCAACGTAAAACGTTATCTAAACCCCTGTAAAAAAATAGTGAAATATACTGGATTGGCCACCGTTAATCTGTTGAAGCTGCCTAATTAAATTCGGATATAAACATAGAATGCGGCGTAGAGAATGGATTGTATTATACAAGGGTTGTTTTACTACTTTAAGGTCATCACAAGATTGGGAGATATATGAGATCTATAAAAATCCCTAGTTCTGTGGTTTAGCACGTTTTCAAATCTCCAGTGATACAAACAGTGGTAACTATTGCATCAGAAGGGGTCCTACATTCATAAAAAAAGTAGGTTTGCGCTGACAACGAAAAAGAATCGATAAAACCTCACTTGCTGGTTTTGTTATGATTGTTTTCCTTGCAGACTCTTGTAAATATAAGTTTAATGACTAGAACCAACTCTTGTGTTAGTTTTTACTTCTGAATGATGAGGAGACCTGATTATTTTTGTGACAAAAATGAAACTCTAGCAGGTATTGAAGAGACTAGTGACCCCCAAATGATTTTTTACGAAATCGATTTTTATAAAGATGTGCAAAATGTTTATTGAATGGAAATGATGTGGATATATGTGTACAAATTCAGAATGTAAGCAATGTGATGTAAATACTATCAGTAATAATTGACATTTATCATTATTCAATTGTTATGAGGTCTGTAATCTGTTATTACAAATTACCTACTTTTTAAATATATTATTCCAATATTCTACCCCGGATTTTTCTTGCTTTACCGAACACTATTTGTAATAAGCTTTAGGGCACTGAAAATTTCATAAAGTCCCCCATATTCCCATGATATAAAAATGATGTGAGTCAAGATTAAAAAAATTTTAGAAAACCATAATTTTTGTTGAGCAGTGTAGTTCCCGTCCTGCAGGAAACAGAAGCATATGCCTTTTCGCACAATCAATATATGGATCTACCAAGTCGGGCCGCTTTTGCATGAAACCTAATTTTAGGGTTCAGTGTCTGACTCGCTACCGATGAAACCCTTTCATATGCCATAATCCTAAACCGCAGAAAAATGGACGACCGAATCGTGGATTTGATTTTCGCGGGTTCCCTGGAAAATCTCCCTCCAGTCAGTTCGAAAATTGTGCGAATTTTCACCAGTTCTACCTTCACTGGTAAGTCTTCTTCTGTGGTTCGATTTTTTTTTCTATGACGGTTTTCTACCAACAAACGTTTCTTCTTCTTGTTGTTGATGATAAGTTCGCAGGGATTGTTTATCAGTTCGAAAGTTTTCGAGAGGAAAACTGAATGGAAATCTTGAAAAACAAATTTAAGATAACTACTGACAAAATCACTTATTTCCAATTTCATCATTTGTTATGTTCTGTTGAATGAATATTTTGATTCTTCGGGCGAAAGACTTTATATATGTTTATGGCTAGACAGAATTAAATTTGAACATTCCAACGTTCCAGAATATTTCAGATGAAAGTTCGAGAATTATAAGAATTTAACGAGCAATAAAAAAATTTCATATCAGACAGGTGCAACATGAAAATATCACGCAAAATTTTTCGTATCTCACAATTTCAAGTTCAATTTCCATGAAAGGATCGAGTGAATAACTTTTAGTTTCATTTTTATCCAATTCAGATACAACAATGGAAAGAAACACTTTAATGGCAAAATGTTACCCAAGAATAAAGGATTATTGTCGAGAAAAACATGGACTTGAATTTCAGGTGAGTCCTATGTACTAATTTGAGTTAGTTCTTGGTCGACAGGAATAGATATTAGCTCCAGCACCTTCAGTTCAAAGTTTTTTCTTTAAAATAATTTCCAAATTGAATCTGTAGGACTATTTAAGTTCAATTTTTGATAAAACTGTTTTTCACATGAAAAATCGTGTTGGACCTCTTAGTCCAAAATAATTTCATTCATGAATGTTTTTAAATCGGTTGTTCAACATATTTTGAAAGATTTTTTACTGGATGCTTCTGACCAACACACTTCTCTATACAGGGTTATTCACGAATATGGCTCTATAGAATATTTTAGGAAAGACACAACACAATTATAATAATAATAATAATAATAATAATATCTTTTATTTCAAATAATTACAGTTTTCACAATGAAGCAAAAAACTACAAATTAAATGAAATGACGTCACAAGATTACAAAAAGTAATCAGCCAAATTATATGGTTCCATACCAACTAATAAATTTTTAACCTTAACTCTAAACATATTATATACACTAACACATTTAATTTCATTAGGGAGTTTATTAAAAATTCTAATACACATATAAGCAGGAGTTCTCTCAGTTAATGTTAGTCTATGTATAGGAAAGTTGTAATTCAATGTACGTGTATTATAAATTGTGTTTACATTGTCATTTGTAAATTTTTCTTTATTTTTGTGAAAAAATATGAGACACTCATACAAATAAAGACCAAAGACTGTCAACATCGGTTTCTGAAAAGACCCCTACAAGATTCCCTATATCCCAACTTGTAAACAATGCGGATTGCCCTCTTCTGAATTAAAAAATTAAAAATTATAATGGAGATTAAAAATTGAAGACAAAATCGTTTTTCCTGAATATCTCGAAAATATTCATTTTGGAACGAAAGTCTTGGACGTATGCTCCTATTATTTTTTGACGAAGATTTCGAAAATTCTCCGAAAAAATGGGGTTCTAATTTGAAAAAAAAACGATTTTTTGATGTGCCGTCACTTCTAACTTTGACAAAGAATTTGTGACCTCCTGTATCATATTCTGAAAATCACGCTATCGGAAAAGAAGCATCAGCCTTTCTTCTCAGAGTTTCTCAGAAATGAAAATTTTTAATGAAAAAACCTCGAGTTGTCTGTATTTCAACAGAGTTCAATTTTGAGATTTTTTTCGTATTTCCTCATTTAAAGAGAATTTTCCCGGAAAAATTCAAACTTTTGGAATCAAAGACTCAGAATTCAATCTATTTATGCAATAAAAAATGGGTCTTCTCATTTGAAAAACGAAAGTTGATGTCCTAGAACCTTCAAAAAATATACGAGAAGTCGTCTTCTTACTTGAAGCTTACCTTTAGAATTTCAATCCTGAATCTTGTGTCTTTCCTCAAAATATTCTATAATGCCATATTTGTGAATAACCCTGTATATCACGAATATTTTCATGGGAATATGTTCTAAATTAAGCATGGTATGTTAATGAAATGCAGGCATGAAAATTGATGAGCAGTACTGTACAAAGTGGTACACTGATAATTAAGATTTTACGTGACCGGTTTAATTAACAATCATATTCTGAGTTGATTAAGGCAATATTTAACTGATGTCCCAAATAATAATTGATGAATTTTTGAATATTTACATTAATTTAAAGGTGTAGTTTTGAATCAGCTTAAGGAATTCAAACCACTTGTCCAGGCTCAATCTTGAATAGTGCTTTCAACGGTTGAATGCCTTGAAAAACAGGTCCTATCAAACCAACCATGAGATCAGTAATCTAATTTTCTCGAAGAAAAAAAAACTTTCAGAGCTATGAAACCAATCTTTCTCAACGTAGATCATTGAATTATTGAGGAGGCCTCAAATTGAATGGCAGAGAATAACCTTAGACAACAAGAGACCTCAAGGTTTTTCCTTCATAAAGAGTACAATCCAAATTCATTTCAAAATCGATGCTTCTTTGATGGATTACCTCACCTCCCAACCTAGCACAAATAAATTAAATCCGTTGTCCTATTATGGGTGGTTGTACAAGGCCCCATTGTGCATTTATTTCGTGACAGCCAATGGAGTTGGGGTTAAATGCTGGAATTTTGGTAATTTGGATGGAAATTAATGATCCCAACATTTAAATAATCTCATAACTCGCTTTTCTATTCGGTTTAAATGAAATTTCTTCCGTGCAAAGGATTCATTCGAAGGAAATGGAAAAATTGAGTCGAAAGAACTTCTGTAGAGGGTATTGGTTCATAAATTGAAGGCTAGATATCTACAATGGTGTGCAAGATTGTTACTGCTAAATGTTCTGTAACAATCTGCAAATTTATACGTGTGTGATATGAGTTTGCATGCAGAAGGAAAGTTGGTGCAAATATCGACTGAACCACAACAAGAGGTCGTAGTTGGTGCCATCGTGTAACACCTCGAAATGAGTATCAAGGTCATAGAACAATTCCAATGCGTTTAATCGCTGGGGGCGATAAAAAAATTGGAGATTGAGCTGAAATAATCACGTAGGTATTGACCTTCGAAAAGAACCCAAACAGTTGATCTGTATACAATACAGGGTGCTCCAGGGAATTTCGCCTATTGAAAAGGAGATCAGTACGAATTAAATTTTAATATTTTATATACACTGCGCAAAAAAATTAACGCACATTATGGAAATCTCAAATTTATTCTAGAACTGAAGGTGTTTTCAATGATAATTATTTTTATCAGAATTATGCATGCATATGTTATCCACTTTCAACGTTTTTCTTCAATACAGATGTTTTTTTCCCAGCAGGAATAAAAAAAATGATATCAGATTTTGAATGTATTGGCTTCATTCTAAAATCAGTTGTTCTCGATCAATTCTAGTGATCAATAGTTTTTCTTTCGTTCGATTTTCTACACTCGATCGCTATGCAACGCGAAACACGCAATTTGACCCAAGAAGAATGTGCCCAAGCGGTAGTTTTGCGAGAAGAAGGGTGGAGATAAACAGGAATTGCAGAAAAGTTTGGAGTTTCCCATACAAACGTGTCCAGAATGTTGCAGCGATTCAGGGAGACAGGTATGAATGTCCGAAGACTAGGACAGGGTAGATCGCGGGTAACAACTGCCATTCAAGAACGTTACTTGAGAGTTTCTTCGTTGAGACAACGGTTTGCAACCGCTCGCCTTCTTCAAAATCAGCTTGAGCAAACTCATGGGGTGCAAATTAGCACTCAGACAATAAGAAATCGCCTCAGAGAATATGACTTAAGGCCTCGTGTCGCGGCAAGAAGCCCAGCTCTTATCCCAGCCCATCGAAGGGCGCGTTTGGATTTTGCGAGACAGCATATCCATTGTGATCGACGTTCCCTTCTATACAGACGTCCACATGAAAGATATGCTCAGTGCAATTTCATGAATACTACTGGTTTTTGGGGAGGATCGATTATGGTATGGGGTGGAATATCTTTGACTGCTCGCTCAGACCTAGTGGTCGTTGATAATGGAGCTATGAATGCTGATAAGTATATAAGGAACATTCTTGAAGAGCATGTAGTGCCATTTGCCCCATCCATTGGTGAAAATTTAATTTTTATGGACGAAAATGCCAGACCCCATCGTGCGCGCATCGTTCAGGAGTACCTTGAAGAGGTTGAAGTCTCTCGAATGGAATAGCCAGCAGGAAGTCCAGATCTCAATCCGATTGAGCAGGTTTGGGACAACCTCAATAGAAGGCTGAGAAGTTCACAAAATCATCCAGCTACTCTTAATGACTTAGGAATCCAACTCGGAGAAATCTGAGAAGGATTAGATCAGAACATTTTAAGATCACTCATTTTGAGTATGAACCGTCGTTGCCGAGCTGTAATTAACGCGAGGGGTAGAAATACCAAGTATAAAATCACTGATCAGCATTTCAGTATTTTGAAAATTGTTAATTTCTCTTCTTTCACATGAGATTCGGTGAAATCCTGAATTTTTGTTCCATTCAATGTGTCTTGTTTCGTTCAAAACCTTCCTGAGAGAACATAAAAAATAAGTTATGAAGTCAATGTAGAGTTAACTTTTCAGAATGTGCGTTAATTTTTTTGCGCAGTTGAGTTGGAAGTCATTTTCAAAAAAATTATTTCATAGGTAGTAGATATGAGATGGGGTGTAAGAGATGAAGCTACAGACGATCACATGACCACCGAGCTCTGCATGAAGGAGATACAGAATTGCCAGAGGCTTTCCATGGGTCCAAACTTTGTTGTGAGTAGAATTTAGGAGGATTCTAAAAAAATTAAAAAAGTTATTCCAATGAAATTGTTGAATTGTTTTTTTCCTAGGTTTTTCTTGGACAAAAATACGGTTATCGACCTATACCCACCTACATCCTGTCCTCAGAACTTCAGATGATAAGAGACGAACTGGCAAACACTGGCAATGACCCAACAATTATCGATACTTGGTACAGAAAAGATAGTAATGCTGTACCCCCAATCTCAGTGCTGCAACCCATTTCCTCTATACTCATTAATTTCAACAATAAGGTAAGATTTGAATGATATAGTCAGCATAAAGAGGGCATTTCATTTCATTTGTTTGATTCTGTAAAGGTTTTGAAGTCTGATCATAAGAAATAATGAAGTACATGCATAACATGTATAACATGTACAACATAAAGCTGCCAGAATAATATTTGCAAAAAGTATTAGTTTTAATAATAAGAAATAGAAGCGACCTAGTTCTAAAAGTATAAGAAACTAAGTACAAAATGTTTATTGCAGAGAGTACCAAAGTTGCAAGCTGAGGACCAGGCAAAATGGTGGTCAACATTAGAGAAGTTCCAGAAACTTTTCAGAAAAGCAGCTTCTTCATTGCACCAACAAGGAAAAATGGATGATGACGCCAAACACAACTATTTCATGTCTGGTATAATTTCAATTCGACAATTTAATCACCTATACATTAACGTATTTTTCAGTAACTGAGAGAGAAGTGATAAACGGTATTCTAAACGTGAAAAACACCAAAAACCATTGCTTGGCCTACGTCAGATACATCAACAACATAAACTTGCAGAATTTGAAGAAAGCTTCTCTTTTCGTCGACATCATCAATAGGAGCTTGGACACTGAATCGGCGAAATTACTTGGTAACCTCAGGGATGAGAGGCTGCCCAATAAGATCGAAACTAGTAACTACCAGAAGTTAGTTACAATTTTAATGAATCATATTTTTTTCGGAATAGCGTCGAGAATATCATTCAAGTCTCTGATGAAGCATTAGTTACTTGATTGATCAGTAGTTGAGTGTTGAATTAAAAGAAAAACAAATTAATGTTGTTGTAGATACAATGTTGAATGGATTGGAAGAGAAGGTTTAGACCCTGAAACGCACGACGAATACCTGAAACATTTCATATCTCATTTCTACAAGAACATAGTGAAACTGGTAGACAGGGCGATGAGAAAAGAAGATTCCAGTGCTCAGGGACAAATAGTAACAGAGATTTTACAACATTTACACGCTTGCAACAATTCTGTTAGGGTTAGTGTGATTTCAAGACAAAATAAACTATTATACAGGGTTATTCACGAATGTTTTTAGGGAAGATTCAGGATTGAAATTCTAAAGGTGAGCTTCAAGTTATTGCATGAAAAGATTCTCCATTGAATTCTGAGTTTTTTTGATTAAAAACGTTTGAATTTTCCCGAGAAAATTCTCCTTAAATGAGGAAATACGAAAAAAAATCTCAAAATTGAACTATGTTGAAACACAGACATCTTCGAAGTTTTTTCATTAAAAATTCTTGAGAATCTCTGAGAAGGAGAAGAATGGCTGATGCTTCTTTTCCGATAGCGTGATTATCAGAATATGATACAGGAGGTCACAAATTCTTCATCAACGTTTGAAGAGACGAAACATCAAAATATCGTTTTTTTCAAATTGGAATCCCATTTTTTCGAAGTATTTTCGAAATCTTCGTCAAAAAATAATAGAAGCATACGTCCAAGACTTTTATCCCAAAATATATATATTCTTATGAGAAAGAGAGCTAAAATAATACATTAAATGTTGAAACAAAAAGTACCTAATGAATATTTTTCGAGATATTCGGGAAAAACGATTTTGTCTTCAATTTTCAATCTCATTCCGAATGTGGTTTTTCACTGGAAAAAAAGTAGCGGACAAGTGAAATTTTTGGAAATCTCTGTCATCGAGAAAATATTTTTTTTTGTTCAGATAAGTTCAGTTTTTCTTCATTTTCTAAAGCTTAGGATAATTTTCGCAAATTCATAATTCTGGAGAATTTCTTTTTTGTCATGGTAGGAAATTTGAATTTTCAGTAATGAAATTGTTACATGTTCTGTTAATTATTCTTTCGAAAGCAGTAAAAATTATTACAAATTTTTTTTTCTGAATTCCTGAGAATTTTTATCCTTGACTTCACTAATACTCACATTGAGAACTCCAATTGTTGCTCTCGCATTATACATGATAATTCAAGAACTTAATTCGTCTGAACTATAGAAACTATTTTCTCAATAACAGATATTTCCAAAAATTTCACTTGACAGCTAATTATTTTCCAGTAAAAAAACAAATTCGGAATGAGATTGAAAATTGAAGACAAAATCGTTTTTCCTGAATATCTCGAAAAAAATTTACTTTAGGATAAAAGTCTTGAACGTATGCTACTATTATTTTTTGACGAAGATTTCGAAAATGCTTCGGAAAAATGGGGTTCCAATTTGAAAAAAAACGATTTTTTGATGTTCCGTCACTTCTAACTTTGACAAAGAATTTGAAACCTCCTGTATCATATTCTGAAAATCACGCTATCGGAGAAGAAGCATCGGCTTTTCTTCTCGGAGATTCTCAAAAATGAGAGTTTCTAATGAAAAAACCTCGAAGTTGTCTGTATTTCAACAGAGTTAAGTTTTGAGATTTTTTTCGTATTTCCTCATTTAAAGAGAATTTTCTCGGGAAAATTCGAACTTTTGGAATCAAAAAGACTGAGAATTCAATGGAGAATCTATTTATGCAATAAAAAATGGAAATGGGTCTTCTCATTTGAAAAACGAAAGTTGAAGTCAGTCCTAGAACCTTCAAAAAATATACGAGAAGGCTCATTCCAATAGTCATTCATTCAAATTTTTGCCACTTTTTGCCTCGTGTTTGAATTTTTAACTCGTGTAAGAATATCAATGCCTTCTACACTAATTCGTTGAATTTTTATCAAAGTTAATCAAGAATTTCAATCCTGAATCTTGTGTCTTTCTCGAAAATATTCTATAGAGCCATATTCGTGAATAGCCCTGTATTTTAACGTTCCTTATTCAATAACTCAGGTTTTTTATGGAAGAGAAGATACTCTAGAACTTATCCACCAGTACATGGTCCAAAATTCAGATTCCCTCTTGATTTTGTACGGGGAAGGAGGTTGCGGTAAAACTTCTTTATTGGCCAAAGCAGCCAGCATGTGCACTGGGAAAGGATGGTTCAAGAACGCAAAACCAATAAGCATCATAAGATTCTTAGGAACAACACCGGATTCTTCTGCGTTAACCCCAACTTTGATATCGATTTGTCAACAGGTATAAACATCACAAACTATAAAAAAAGTTGAAATAATTAAAATCCTCCTGTTTCAGATTTCTTACAATTTCATGCTGCCCTTCGAAGGGATTCCAGATGATCTTGTACCTTTAACGGCACACTTCAAACAGCTCTTAACATTGGCAACGAAAGAACAACCTCTGGTCCTTTTCCTGGACTCTGTTGATCAATTAACAGGCACTCAGGATGCAAATAAGGTGTCTTGGTTGCCTACAAGACTACCACCATATTGCAAGGTAATAAAAACACTATGTGTGTCTCATAAATATATATTTCAGTATCTATCACAGAAATGCTCGATTCTGATGTCAATTTCAATAAAAACCTACGTTCATCAAGCAAAACCTACAGGTTTGTTTGGATCTTAGATTTCTTCTCCAGAGAAGCTTCATAATTTCTTTGCCTCCGAGCAAGTCTTTCCTGCTTCAAGCATTTAACCATTTGCGTATCTTGTGTGTTGCAAACTCCAAAGAACTTGAGGAAAGGGTTCTGAAGCAGAGGAATATCAAAAAAAGTTTCAAGATATTTCCTTACAATACCTCATTGTGACAGCTTTGAAGTTGTTCAATCAATCCATTACACTTCTCCGTGTGTAAATGGGAAGATAAATCTGGATGCATCTCAAATAAACTATTTCTAAATATTAACTGAGAATTTTGTTTAATCGATATAAATAAACTGGCAAATTGTGAGGTTAGCTCATCTGACGTTAGCTGTCAGTGTCATCGTCACCATAGAATATTTATCTAATCCTTTATGACTCCGACCATAGATTTTTGAAGGCTGAGACCAAAGATCCTGATACAGGCTGTTCATACGTCGTTTTTTGTTCCAGATTCTTGTATCTTGCGCTTCAGAAGAGGACAATCCAGAAGTTTCTCGAGAATACCACATTCTACGACGAATGGTGGACAAAGATGAGAATTTCATCGAAGTTAAAGCTTTAGGGGAAGACCTTGCAATGCAAGTGATCAAGTAAGAAGAATTTCTTCTTCTTGGAACGTATCTAATCTTCTTCTTCTTCAGGATGTGGATGAGGACTTCTTGCCGGGATCTCACGAATTATCAATGGCGTCTCGTTTCGAACGCTATCGATAAATGCAGCCTTCCAATTTTTGTCAAACTGGTTTTCGCTGAGATCTGTAGATGGAGGAGTTACACAAAATCTGCAGATACTCACTTAGCCAACACTGTTATGGATTCTATCATGATGCTTTTCGAGAGGATAGAGAAACAAGTGAGGATTATGTTGATATAGAAATCATATTCTTCTAAATCATATATTTTATGTATTAACTACACAAACACTGACTGCAATTGATTTGAAAGTGTAGAAAATAGCGTTATAACGCATATATATGCTTCTCATCTCTTTTCAGCACGGTAGAATCTTGGTATTTCACGCTCTAGCGTACATAACAGCTGCCAAAAGCGGTTTGTCTGAGTCAGAACTCGAAGATCTGATTTCCCTAGATGACAAAGTGTTGGACGATGTATATCAATATCATCTCCCTCCAGTAAGAAGAATTCCGCCTCTTCTATGGACCAGAATAAGAAATGATCTACCAAACTACCTTTCTGAAAGAGAGGCTGATGGTGTGAGTGTTATGAACTGGTATCACAGGTAACCAACTGAAATGCATTGAGAGGCCTTTTTTTTAAACGTGTCTTTCAGACAATTTCGTGATGCTGCCAAAGAGAGATATTTCAAGAACATGAACATGGCGACCTATTTCCATTCGATGATTGCCGATTACTTCCTTGGAATTTGGGGTGGTGGTGTTCCAAAACCGTTTAAATATACGGAAATACAAAGACATAGGTAAAGGAAGCGACGAAAAACTACACCAAATAGAAAAGAACATTAATCGCTCTTTTCCTTACTTTCTATGATTGGAAGTATTTGTCTGTGGATCAATCCATAGAATTTCTCGATTCTTCTTTCACAAATGGGTTCAAATTTTTCAGATTCAACTTGACAGACAAAGAAGGCGTTGCAGACAGAAAAGTACCTGTTCAACCTTTGGTTTTTTATTCGAAAGATGGGAAAATATCAAGATATAACCTGAGAAAGGTGATACAGAATATATTTCATGGGAGGGAAAGTGTTAAATGTTTTTTTTTTCAGTTTGGTGAACTGCCGTTTCACTTGGTGCGTTCTAGAAGGTTTAAGGATCTTTACGAAAATGTTCTTTTCAATTACGAATGGTTGCACGCCAAACTCTCCAGTTGTCCATTGCAAGCAGTTCTTTCTGACTATGAAGATGCGAGTAGTAACATAGAAAACAAGGATTCGAGAAGGTACTAAGCAGCTTGATTTGGTTCTTCACAACTCGTTACTATTTCAAATGATTTTCTTCTTTTTTATACAGGGTTATTTACGAATATGGCTCTATGGAATATTTTTAGGAAAGATTCAGGATTGAAATTCTACAGGTTCAAGGACTTGCATGAATAGATTCTCCATTGAATTCTGAGTCTTTTTGATTCCAAAAGTTTTAATTTTCCCGAGAAAATTATCTTCAAATGAGGAAATACAAAAAAAAATCTCAAAATTGAACTACAGACAACTTCGAGGTTTCTTCATTAAAAATTCTCATTTTTGAGAATCTCTGAGAAGAAAGGCTAATGCTTCTTTTCTGAAAGCGTGATTTTCAGAATGTGGTACAGGAGGTCACAAATTCTTTGTCGAATTTAGAAGTGACGAAACATAAAAAAATAATAGTCCAAGACTTTTAACCCAAACTGAATACTTTTCGAGATATTCAGGAAAAACGATTTTGTCTACAATTTTCAATCTCATTCCGAATTTGTTTTTTTTACTGTAAAATAAATAGCGGTCAAGTGAAATTTTTGGAAATCTCTGTTATCGAGAAAATATTTTCTATAGTTCAGATGAGTTAAGTTCTTGAATTATCATCTGTAATTCGAGAGCAACAATTGGTTTAAAGTTCTCAATGTGAGTATTAGTGAAGTTAACGTGAAAAATTCTCAGGAATGCAGAAAACAATTATTCGTGATAATTTTTAATGCTTTTGAAAGAATAATTAACAGAACATGTAACAATTTCATTACTAAAAGTTCAAATTTCCCTACCATGACAAATAAGAAATTCTCCAGAATTAAGAATTTGCGGAAATTTTAATAAGCTTTAAAAAATAAAGAAAAAGTGAACTCGTCTGAACTATAGAAAATATTTTCTCGATAACAGAGATTTCCGAAAATTTCATTTGACCGCTAATTATTTTCCAGTAAAAAAAAACACATTCGGAATGAGATTGAAAATTGAAGACAAAATCGTTTTTCCTGAATATCTCGACAACTATTCATTTTGGGATAAAAGTCTTGGACGTATGCTCCTATTATTTCTTGACGAAGATTTCGAGAATGCTTCGAAAAAGTTCCAATTTGAAAAAAAAACGATTTTTTGATGTTCCGTCACTTCTAACTTTTACAAAGAATTTGTGACTTCCTGTATCATATTCTGAAAATCACGCTATCGGAAAGAAGCATCAGCCATTCTTCTCGGAGATTCTCAAAAATGAGAAATTTTAATAAAAAAACCTCGAAGTTGTCTATATTTCAACAGACTTCAATTTTGAGATTTTTTTTTCGTATTTCCCCATTTAAAGAGAATTTTCTCCGGAAATTCAAACTTTTGGAATCAAAAAGACTCAGAATTCAATGGAGAATCTATGCAATAAAAATGGGTCTTCCCATTTGAAAAACGAAAGTCCTAGAACCGCAAAAAAAATATACGAGAAGTCTTCTTACTTGAAGCACACCTTTAGAATATCAATCCTGAATCTTGTGTCTTTCCTCAAAACATTCTATAGAGCCATATTCGTGAATAACTCTGTATATGTCCACTCTCCTTTACTACATCGTAATCCTTGGTTCTTATTTTTTGATTGTCTTTAATTTTCTTTCTTTGTTAATTGTTTATTATTTCTTTCGTGGATCTTGGTGTTTCATCTTTGTTCTGCTTTCAGGGAGCTCACACTGGTAGCAGATGCCCTTCGCTTAGGAGGGGCAGTCTTAGGGCAGCACCCCAACATGTTAGCTCCCCAACTGATCGGAAGACTCCTTCCAGAAGTAGCAAAAAACCCGAATATAAAGATGTTGCTGAATGATTGTGACATAAAGGGTCCGAACCACTGCGCCTTGCTGCCTGTTTACCACTGTTTACATACACCGGGTGGTCCTCTAAAAGTGAGAATCTTTTAACACTTTACAGAAGTCATACTTAACTTTTTTTATTCTTAGTATTCTTTAGAGGGGCACCAATTCGCAGTCTTTTCCATATGTCTAACCAGCGACTATCGCTATATTGTATCAGTTTCGAACAGATTTATCACTTGGGATCTATCCACAAGCGATCTGACGAGAGATGTTAACCCCAACATTGAAGGTATCATGCAGCAATTAGCTCTAAGTCCTGATAACAAATGGGCAGCCGCCTATACAAACAACAGCCAGGTAAAGTTCCTTTCAAGGATAAGATTCACAAGCTACATGAATCTCGATTTTTTTCCAGACAGTCCTCCTGAATATGCTCTCCAGTGAATTGATAGTTTTCGATAATCCTCTAGAAGAAGGAGAGAGTGTGGTTGGTGTATCCTTGCTGAATTACAGTCTCTTCATTTACGGTAGCAGAAACTGGGTAAGGTTTGATATGAGAGGGCAAAAAGAAGGTATCTACAACAACATAGTAGATCCAAATGAGTGGACAATTCTCAGTGAGCAAATTCATACCATCCTGCATTATTAAGTTACGCTATTAAATAATTCTTGTAGCAATGGAATTCGATAGCAAAACGACGTACAGAACAATATACTGGAAGGGAGATCTAGACGATGATAGGATGCTTCTTCTCTCTCAGTATGATGGAGCAGAATATGAATCTTTGGAATTCCACAGGTGAGCAAATAAAAGTCTCAAACTGATTAAAGATCACATTTCTTTCAGTGCTCTCGTCTTCACCAAGAACAAAGATGTATTGTACGCTTGTACAACTGAAGGTTCGTATTGCGTATCCAAATTTGTTAGAAACGGGAAAAGAAAAAATGGGAACATGCTGAAAACCTTCCTCGAGTCCAAAACGACACCAATGAAACTTTACTGCAGCTCAAGCTGGATAAACATGATGAAACACTCTTTGGTGAGAGATTAAATCTTAGAAGCATCAAGAAATCTTTTTTAACTTTCTTTCAAGGTTCCACAAGCAATGGATTCGTCGTCTGGTTTGTACATGCAGAAGCTGAAGATAAAAACGGATTCTTCCTGCCTTTACCTTATGGTATAAGGAACATAACAACAAGGATGCTGCAGTCAAACTCAATAATGTTGAGCGCTCACAAGAACTACGCCATAGCAGGAGTACGAAAGAACTTATACGTATGGAGCATGGAAACCCAGAAATTAATGAAGGTTTTGGACGCACATTTCGCCAGAATAGTTCAATTGGAACCTTTGACCATTGGTAATTGGAACTGTATTGTGACATCGTCTATCGACAGAACTGTTAAGGTTTGGAATATCAACAATATATTCGAGCAGGTTCACGTTATTGACAGACACGAGCTGCAAATAGACTCTATAAGGTCAGAGGTTTTTTGGAGATTGTGTTGATTTTATTGATCTTTTATACTTTGTAGCTTGTCTAATGATCTTAGCTTGGCTGTGACAGTCACAAGAAACTGCGTTGGGGTTTGGAATCTCAGGATTGGGAAGCTGATAGCTAAATTAGCTGATAGTCCTCTTGGAGCTATTGTCACTCATGCTTGCATTACGCCAGATGGAAGGTATTGCTCTAAAGCCAATAGGCTGTTTTCATCTTAATAGTGGTACTCCACATGGTATTTTATTGATAACTTTGTGTGGTGACCATGGGAATTATTGATATTTCAATTCACATAGTTGAAAATGAACCTAAATACAAGTTCAGAGAACTGATATCCGATCCTCAATGACTTAGAAGTCTGGAAATAAACGAATAATTTCTTTTCGGACCATGTGAAATAAAATATTCTCCAAACCTTTTCATCGGTTATTATAAATAGTCGTACGAACAGGGCTTCACTTTGGGATCTCAGCAGAAAAGTCGTGAGATGGAAAATCTTTGCTGAAATGCAAACTTGAGTATTTGGTCAATGGTTGGGCACACCTAATTTAGAGAAGGAGAAAAAATGTTGTGTTAGACAGTCTGAGGTACAGATGTATGGATTAATTGATTATTTTATTATCTGTTCGTTTTTGTTGGTCTTTGGAAAATAGATTTATATATAAGGTACTTCACTGGTTTCAAATTATCCCTAGAAACTGAAAACTCTCTACGAGAAAGATAACACTAAGTCCTACTCTTTTGCAGAAGGACAAAGATCATATAGGAGTGTCTATAACAGTTGAATTTCATAGTCAGTTTAAAAGAGGTTACAGTCCACTGCGACCTTATGGTCTTTTGTACTCCTTAACAAAGCTGTTCTAACCACAACCTGTACAGCTAGCCTTACAATTACAGAGAATGTAATCCAATATCTGTGAAGGCTTCAGCTCCACTCCTACAAGTTTCTTGACCAAGTCATTGTTTCCTTTGGCTCACAATGTCAAAGCATTCCTTGACTATGTAAATAAGAGAGTCTTCCTCCTCCTCACAAAATCTACATTCTCGAAAGATGATTTCTAAGGCGGTGAAAAGGTTTAGTTGGTTCTTACTAAGATCCAGATACCTTTTGAATCTTGTAGTTTCAAAGTTCCAAAGAACTTTTTGGAGTGATCCATCCCTAGAAGTGTTTTTCTTTCTCCTTCTCCAGAAACTCCTTCAACTAATGAAAGTTCTTTTCCAAAGGTACATAATCTCAGCAGAATCAGGCAACTTCCTCATTTGGTTAAGGATGACTGAGATGGTGGTTTTCAAAGAGGAGCAACCGGGCATCAAGCAACTGACACTTATGGAAAACGGCACCAAGGTTTTGTCGATATCCAAGCCAAGCAACCCTTCAGGAACTGATATTGTTAGGACAACAGCTACAGTATGTGTCAGGGACCTCCCAAGTAAGTTCTAGAATTTGTATCTCAAGTTAGGTGAGTGCAACAGCAAAAAGAGATCCTTCTGTCTTTATTTTCGCAATTAGGAACTTCTTTTCGCCTAGTTAACCACTTTCAGGTGGAGAAATGGTCTACAGCTTCGAATATCCTGTCAGAAGCTTCACCGGCGTACCTTTCAGAGAGGCTATAATCACATCAGACGGTCTACACATGGTTCTTTGCGCTGCAGATAAAACCAACAGGGACTGCATAATAATTCACAACGCTCTTACTGGTCAATTCGAGCACAAAATCTCTTTAAAACAGAGTGGAATCAAGGATTGCAGCGCTCTTATAGCCATGCCACATAAAGGACATCTTATAGCTGTGATGACGCCAGACAAAGGGTCAATCTACGACATTAAAAACAAGAAATACTTGAGGTCCATCCCAAAATGGGGTGGTATGGTTACAAAAGATGGTAAATATGGTTTGTATGCGCCTCAAAGGTAAAACAATCCTTTAAAATATTGCAATGTTGAGTAACAAATAAATTGTAGAGGCGGATTAGAGTTACTGGAGCTCAAGAAGGGACAAAGTGTTAAAACTTACATACCAAGGGTAGCTGAGGGTGTGTTCAGCATTATTTGTCTCTTTAACAAAACCGACGAGTACGTCCTTTATTACCATAATGGGAGGAAGACTTTGAGGGTGTTCAGGTTGTTAACTCTCAGGTTATTCTGTTCATAATGTAAATAAACTTTTTCTAGAACGAGTGATGCAGAAATGGTTGCCAACTATAGGGTACAAGCCGAGTTAACAGCTATTGAAAGTACTCCAGATGGTAAGGCTCTAGTTCTTGGTACCATTGATGGTTGTATGTCCGTTCAAGCCATTCTTGACACCAAGAAAGGTGACGTTACGGAGTACTTGGCGGAAATGCCATCAAGGGATGAAGAGGTAACATTTGTTAAAAATTTGAGTAACCTCATTTTTAGTTTATTCGAATAAAGTTTGTTAAATGCAATTTTAATGATTTCAGTGGACCAAAAAGGTTGAGAAAATGAAGGCACAAACCAGATTTAAAGCTGCTACTTCTATAGTGAAGCTTTCAACACTTTTCAAACAAGATAATAATAATAATGGTTCTACAGTTATCTCAACATAAATAGGTACTCATAGAGGAAGACAATTTATTAATATAGGAATCCACTGGCGGATTTGGGATGATTTCTTATTAATTTAATTAACAATTCAAAATATTTCAGGAACAATTATATCAAATTTTTGTTTATGTACTGTTTATATATTTTAAATGTATTTTTAATTCTTTGAATTTCATTGGAGCCTCAGTAAACGATCCAAATACGCCAGTTTATGGATGTGAAGAAGATAACGCTTAATTTATTTTTATAGAAGTTATTAGAAGAAAATAAATACTATGTTTGATGTTAATTGGTTTTCTATCATGTTGAATGGTTTTCAGTTTTATTTATTAAGGCAATGCAATATTCTTTTTTGAAACGACTTTATTTATAAACAGTTATATTCAGTTACATTCATGAACAAAGTTGTACAATAAATTACATATAGTTGGCATACAATAGAACCTTGTTGCTTTGATTTGTGGATGAAGGTCGAAATCAAGTTGATAGTACTTGTGTAAATTGACTATTCAAAATATCTTTCTTAGTCTAACAGTCATTGATATTTACTATGTTTTACTTTTCTCTCTACTCAAAAATAAATAAAGAAATACTTTCATAATACTACATTCTTTCGCTGTAGGATTTGAAATGCTCGACTCATTGTTGTTGAACACAGCATCTGAAAGATCTATTTTTTGGGTTTTGAATGTCGAAATTTCGTTTTATGTGATATAGATCTTTTATAAAGGTAGTGAATATCGTTTAATCCTGATATCATCGACAATTATATCGATTTCTAAATATTCAGAAGTCTGGAAATGATAGTCAAATTGAAATACAATTTACTATCTAATTTAAATTTCTGGTTCGTAATAGCACCCCTGAAATGTTTCATTTTTTAGAAACATTCACGATTGGAAAATAATTGGATATCTAGAACACAACCAATTTGATATAGATTCTGAATTGTTTGTTAAGAAAAATCTCCAAAAGTAATTTCTATAAATGCTATACGTATATAAGATATATTTTTCTCGATGAATTTTCATATATAATAGTTTTTCACACCACTTTTTATATATAGTATATCAATTCTGATGACGTATGAAGTATAATTTTTTCATGTTAGATGATATAAAATTGATTTTCCTGATGATATTGAAAAAGAAATTGGTCACTGAAATTTCTAGATCGGAAAATATCGTTATAAAAACTATGTTTCTTTCAAATAGTTTAAAACGTTTCTCTACTTGTTCCTGAAACTTATAAATACCCTTAATAAATTAATAAATATTATGTAAATTCACAGCATATTCACTAAACATATTTGAATCCAAATTTTAACGAAATAGGGATAACAATAAACTCAAATGCTGTAACAGTTATTGATGTCGGAAATGAGTTTCAGTCCTTTTTATCCTATACATAGATAGTTGTGTAATTCGGAAATATTGTAATATGATCACGTTCGACAGTGTTTGCTTAGATTAATACACATTTCATGTTTTTTAAGCAACATCAATATATAGATAAACATCCATAAATAGATATACTCGTAGTTTAATCTGCTTATTTTACCAGTGTAGTCTCTTGTGCAGGGGATTGAGGTATTTTTTCATCTTGATAGGTGAAATAGAAATGTTTTTTTATTTATCTCACATGGCCTTCTTTTTCTTTTTCTTGAATTGTGTGGCGCCCTTCACAATTAAGAAGAACCAATACAACTGAGGTAACAACAATATTAAAATACTGATTTTGCAGCCTCTCGGTAACAAATAAATAGCCTGAAAAAGTAATGCAAGGATAAACCCTATACCTAACCTATTCACCATCTAAAAGAATTTCAGAAGTAACCTGCTAACTTTACTTACTTCGAAGTAGCTCTTTTCCACCGAGTAGGCGTAAAGCAGCATCACCAGAGGCCACATTAGCACCCTGAATACAAAGAATGATACCATCATCAGTATCCCGTTCACCACATAAAAATTCGAACTCTTGAATCCCATCTTCGATATGATCGATCTCATAGAGACGAAAGGAGTGCTCGCTTCCATCAGGAACACGAAACCGAAGAAGCAATCTCCCAAACCCCCTCTTAAGTACTGAAAAGAAATATTAAATCCACAAATCTGTCCATGAAAATCCACCATGCTTGAAATATGAAAAAATCGCATTCCGTTCAGAAAATTTTCATTTCAATTGGACTTAATCTGTCAATGCTAACCTCACCTAACCTATAAACGACTAATTCAATTAAACTTACTGTAATGACTAGAAATCCAAACCCTCCAACAAACACATGATGTCCCACTATAACTGGGTTAGTTTTAACGAAACTCCAGAACTTCTGCAAGAAGCCTGGAGAAGAGGAGTCTGTTTCCTTTTCAGAAGAATGTGTAGGTCCGTTCTTGAGGCTTCCATTGGCCACCTCATCCTTACGATTGTCTTCGTCAACTGCGATCTGCACTTCATACATCGACCAAATATCGTAGAGAAAATATGCTGCACCAAACCAAGCATACGCTTCCGAGATATAATGAGAGGTCTTCAGCATGTCTCTTGTGCATGAGTAGCATGTTGATGTCAGTCCAGTGATGCAGCAGAATAAGGCTTGTATGGCAGAGATATTTCTGGAGCAAAAAAAAAAATGGTTCAACTTCAAAATCAAAATTTTGCTTTCAAGCAGAATGAATTTAAATCAATCCCAGACATCTATTGGAAAAATAATGCATTCCTATTACTATAACGCAAAGGTTGAAGAGAAATAAAAAACTTAGAGATATTTTCGGAAAAGTAAGACAACTCACTTGTTACTTATCTCCATGACGAATCCCTTGGACAACCCATACTTCTTGACCAAAGCTTTGCCAATGTCGGTGTAAAAAAACAGGTAGTTTGAAGCCTCGAAGGAAGCAGTGAAAAAAATTAGCCCATAAACGAACAGCATCAGGCCGGTTTCCAAAGATATCTTGTCCTCCCATTCTAGGTTCTTGACTTGCAATATCGAGAACACCAGAGACGATACAGTCACGAATATCAGGAGAGGTAGGAAAATGTATTTTCTGTTCTGAAAAAGAAAAAAATTAGAATTATTGTGAAACATCCTTTTAAAGGAAAGTTTCTTCAGTTTTCAAGAGCTAAAATTAGAAATAAAGATCAATTTTGTATCAAAAACATAAATAACATTTGTTTAACTCACTCTACTTTCGCAAATATAGGACATATTCGAAAATTACGGCATACGTTGAACAGTACAAATGAACTAATTCCTGCTCTATACTGGCATACAATTTATGTTTTCCAGCAGACAATAACATGACATCCAACACTCCAATATCGACAACATTTTCTCTATATCTCTTTTCATTGTTGGATACAAATTTGAATGGTTTTTTATCAGCGCGAAAGCTCTCGCTAATTAGAGTATTCAGTAGCGATTACATTGTGCCGAAAACTCTTCCGAAGATATTTTTAAACGATGTGTTAATATCGAACCCGATACTAATCAGCAAAATGGATATAAATTATCTCGACGATAACGAATGGATTCGTTGAAATTGAACTATTCATAAAGGAGAAGAAAGAATTGAGCATGAGCTCTTTGAAATACATTCCCGGCAAATTGCGTACGACATCTATTGGAAATCGGTTTTACTAAGCCTCAAACCTACGCGCATGTGCGAGCATGCTATAAACTTATAGCAATCTTCCCAAAGTTATTTTATCAAAGTTCGCAACAAATTGAAAGAAAATTCGATGATGAAAAAACAAAATTTGTAGTCGCTTAATACAGTATTTTATCGAAGGCGATCTGTCTATTTCCACATTTAGAATTGGCCAGTGTATGAATGCGCTACCATTATGTGAACTATCTTGAAACAATTAAAGAATCACGAATGCGTTGGGTGAAATCATCCTGATTTAATTTTCAAAACCAGTATTCGTCAAACGTTCAAGGATATTCAAAGTCCAAAGTATTAAAAAGTCTCGTGTTAAATTTTAATTTGCATAAACACATGCACAGCATGATTTAATAGGAGTTGGACTACTAGTACGTTAATTTTGATGCACTGTCGAGCTCGGAGATAATTCAAATGCACTTTTACCCATAAAATATAGATCAAAAATTTATTCAGTTATTTCGTCTGGATTTTCAGACTTCGACAGTACCAAAAATAGTTGTTGTAAAAACTCGGTAACATACATACACTCAGAGAGATAGAGCAAGAAGAATCAACAGATATACAAAAATTTTATCGAAAATATACAGTACAGAGTTCCAAAAGACTCAACTTCAAGAATAAATGGGTAGAATCAGGTTAACTACGTCGAAATAATTAAATAGCGAAACATCCTTTCTTTTATTTCCATATGCGACTATTTTCAATGGTAATTTCGAGCTTTATATGAAAAAATGAAAATTTTATATGAAATCAAAATTCTCAATAGGAAAACAGCATAAATTTTGCAAGAAATTTTGAAGATTTTTTTTTGGGAATTTTATGGCCAATTCATGATGTACGTTAGGCTTTATTTTTATGAGACAATCAAAAATTCACGTCACATTATCACGTGAAATATGAAACAACCATAAGGTAAGACGTGTAGATTAAATACTTTCAACATATCAAAACATGCATTACAATGTAATGATATAAAATTGCATCTTCAATGAAGATTATGGTGTCTCTAACAATAACAAACAGATAAATATAAGTCAATTGGCTGAGAGATAACAAGACATAATCACCATATGTGATTTTCCTATAGAGATGATTTATAAACTTGGTTAATGCAACCAAATTGGTATCTCTAAAACACCGTAACTTTAATTTGGAATAAAACGCGTGAGGCAGCTCTTTAAATCAAATTTCCTCAAAGAAAAATCCTCCTTACATAACACTCAATATATTTTAATAAAATAAGTTTCAAAACATTCTCATCATCTTTAGTTATTGTAAAACAATTTGGAGTAGCAGGGAATATGATTCAGTAATGAAGTAGACATTATTAATCACGAGAATTGTAATTATTGGACTTGATAGAAATCGAATTTTTCATATCTGAAATTGTGCAGTTGCTAATAAAATAGTAGAGTGAAATATTATCCGATAAAAAGTCGACATTGAAGTTTGAATAGTATCGAAACGTTATCAGGTGCTCTGAAATCGTAAAGATCATAGCATGTAATTGAAATATTGGAAAAATTAAAACTTGATTCAAGCTCTTTCGCCAGCAATACGAAAATACAAGAATAATGACCTTTCGATCGTTAGAACCACCTGGTAGATCATTATATAACTTAAATTATGTTTACATACTTTATTTGGCGTATTGAGAGGGTCAGAAAGTTTTTCATCCAAATGAACCATTTTAATTCAGTATTCGGAGTTATCACTAGGAGTACTGGGAAAATGTTGCCGTGCTCCTTCACTTCAACACTGTTCGCATATCATGTCATCATTGCAACAAAATTACGTTTAATACCCGAATTAAAAGTATTTTTAAACGCAAAAATCAACTACTTGACACAAGATTGTTGGATCAGTAGTTGAGGTTAGGATGATCGGACCTGTCAAAACTGTTCGCCACAGAACATTGTTCACATCGAAACTCTATGGACGTAAATACAGGGACGGACTGGAAGTCGACATATCAACGCACCACAGATTAGTATATTCATTTGACTCATCTATGGTTGGCGTATGTTCTGTGTCAGGCTCATAGAAGTTTTTATGTCAATAGTGCATCTATGGTTTTAAGGATTTTTCTTTGAAATTAACCAGACAAAACAGATTACTTATCCTGTTTGATATTAGAAACACTGTCTTTTATCAATTGAATGAATTCATAAGCTCATAGTCAACACGAGTTTTGCAGTTAACCCCAAGGAAAAATCTTAGTTTTTCATGAAAAAGAACCCTGAATTTTTCTTCACTTTGGTGTTATCTGTGAATCAAAGTGACTGCAGGAAAAATCAACATCTTTTTTTCCTATTCAATGATTCCTCTACCAAATACTAACTACAACAGTCAGCTATTTCGATAAATGAATCTTTTTCATTATTTTTTGTTTATTTCTATTTTATATTCCTCTGACATTGAAAAACCCCAGATTATTCATTTATAACCTCATGTGGCGTTTTCTTCATGCAAAATGAAAATCTATTCATATAGCACCGCTCGCATCTCCATTTTTTTTTATTTTTCAAGCTACAACTGGAAATTTGATTCTACGATTCGTTAAAAACAACTAGATTGTCATTTTCAAAGATTTTCATCTGAATCACATAAAGAGAATTATAAATCTCCGGAGAAAATAAATATTTAGTGAATGCCATGCTTTTAGTACCTCTCAACGGTACGCCACTGGTTGGGTATGCTTGTAAGTGAACAAGGCAACCGGGAACGGATACACACGTCGCCTTTGAATGTCAATCAATAATCAAAATCATACTTTTGTCCTCCCCTTTTACTAGGTCGTTTATTGTAAAGGTACCCATATCTCCTTAAGTATCCCGAATTTACCGAAAATACTCCTTAGGTATCAAATTTACAAACCTATTAGTCATATTTTATGAGAAAAATCAAGATTCTGCCAAGGATGACCGGCGTAAAATCGGATAATTAAAGGTCTTATCATTCGACCATCAAATTATTGACGTTTATCCAAGTTCTGTTCTGTACTCTCCGTCTTCTTTTGTTTTATAGGAATTTTGACCTAGTTAACATGATACACCTTTGTTCACTTCAACACCTAAGATCAGAATCACGGCGATGAATATAATCCTGTTATTGTTTGAACATGTCTCAAATAGCCGCGGATAAATGACAAAACATCATTATCTCCAAAACATATTTACAGAACGATTACTTCCAACAAAAAGGCGGCTTCTTTACGGCCAAATCCCAAGGTGACATAAAGGCGAGAATCGGAAGTTATCGCATTTTAACCTCACTGTTATAAAACTTATTTTTTTGTGTATCAAATGACGCTTCATCTCGACCAATCAAAATACGCATATCCCTGCTACATCTGTCTTGAACCCCGTTTTTGCTGCAGCAGTGAAAATTGTCAAAGGTACGTAGAAATTTATACATTTTAACTTGAATCCGTGGGGAACGTTGTACAGGGATGAAAATGTCAATGAAACCTACGTAAATTCGAAATAAAATCGGATATCCCCATCTATTTACCTGCGATTCGACTCGCTCACATTTTTACACATCTGTTTTATAACCTAAGATTTGTATTGATTTTCATAACAACATACGTGATAACTCATCAATCGATGGGCAATTTGCTGATTTGATTGCTCGATCAAACAAAAGGGCGAGATTTGCTGAATTTTCCGTTGTTTTCGGCTGAATTCTACTATTTTCAACTTACACTTCCCCCCACCACCTTTGACTTTCATTTGTTCTCGCCCCACTCCTCACCTTAATTCAGCAAGGTGATAAATGATTTTTTATTACATAATTCACTGATTATGTTTGGGGGCGTGGAATTTGAAATGAAAATGAAACCGATGATAGCATAATAGCTCTCAAACACATTGAGGACTCGAAGGGAAATTTAAGGATTAGGTCTTCTTTATAAAGCCGACCGGACTGTTCCATTTTTAACGCCTGAGGTGGGGAAAGGTGTTGAGGGGAAGCAAGAAAAAAGGTGCATCGGAAAGATGGCGGTTCGATGATTAGTTATGTGATTGCAAATTTGCAAATTGTTTATAAACAAATAATATTGACATTCTATACTTTCATATAATCTTTATTACTGTTGTTTACACCTCCCCATTCATGAATTTCGATGTTTTGAGTGTTGAAAGTGCGTGTAAACTTGATAAATTTGACATTAAACGTAGAGGTTATGTTTGGATTCAAGTTTTTGTTCGATTGTTTCAGGATTTACATGGATATTTCTGCAAATTTATAGTGAATAATCGAACTGTATTCCAATGAAAACGAAGGAAGAAGAAGTTCCCGTGAGATTTTCCAATCAACGACGTTTGGAATTCTGTAAAAACATGGCTACATTTTACTCTTGGAAATAATGCTTTCATCGTTGGTAGTGTTCCTCGATTTTTTCAACGAAAAAATGGCCTTATTCGAGTTTGGATGAGTGTTTTTCAGTGTTACAGCGGACCCTTCGGAAATTTCCTCAAGTTTCAAATATGCCTAAACAAAGACAATATCGGTTTATCCGATAACTTATACAAAGAACATTCCGTGTCGTATATAAGTGAATTTAAGTTCGGAAATGTCGTATCTTGATAAAAATTAACTGTGAGTGATTTGGAATCAATCCTACAAGTGTTCATTGGAAACATGTCTCAGACTCCCTTGAAGCCTGGTCAAAAGATGTGTAAATCCCCAAAAAATTCAACAAATTTCCACAATATCAAGCACGATAAGATCGACTACGAATGTTTGAGCACAAACTGCACCGTCGTCGGTTCAAATAACTTGAATTTAGTGAAGAAACCCCAGATCGTTACCAGTATGTCACCAGCGTATTCGAACACAAACTCGAGCCCAGTGTACCCTGCGTCTCCTTATTCCTCACCTGCTAGTTTGAAGTCACCGTCGCCTAGTTTGAAGCCACCTACGCCGCAACCTCAAACGTTTCCTGTGATGCAAATTATTCATAACAACCACCAACTATTGGCGAGACCTATACAGCAGCAACAACAAAATATCATAAAGCTCAAACCTCACCTCAATATTCTGCCGAAACCAAGCGGCAGCCCCCAGCCAAGCCCTAAAGCCAGTGTCAGGTAAGCATTTCCGATAAGAAACAACACAATTACTAAACTAATTCATTATGCCATCGGAAGCATAGAATACCAGCCCAGAGAGGCATAAAACAAAATTAAAATTGTCACAGACACAGACAAGATTTATTCAAATCATAGATTAATACTAAACACATCTATGATTCTAATGACCTTGAAAAAGGGTAATATCCTGTCAAATTTCATGAATATTAATCTAAATATAACAAAATGAAGGATTATTAATAAATAGAGGTTCCTTTTTTCTTAAAAATCATCATATGGGAAACATGAGCATAGAACCTACGGTTAATTCTGTGCTATAATAGTATATTCTAAAACAAGTTGCAGAATGAGCTCCTATTCCAACACAAATGCAGAATTCGAAAAAGAGCGACAAAGGAGCGAGTTTTCGAAAGCATGATTGTTGGAATGGCCTTCCTCAACGAGTATAAGATGATATTTTTTTTATTTCAGTCAACTTTTGTGAAATACTCTCGAAATTAAAATAAAAATACATCCTACTGACTTTTGTATTGTATCTTGGCAGTTGGTGTGACTTACAAAATTTGACAGATTACAGAATTTGAATTGATTTGATTTGAGAATTGAGAGTATCGGAGATCAGTACAGACAACCACAAAAGGAAAAATATAACTGAAAACAATGCTGTAATGAGTTTCATTACAGCACTACTTTAAGTACTGTAATGAACTCATTACAATACTGAAATAGAGGAAAATATTTATTTTGACTTTTGGCGCTATCTCACATCTGATGACCTTGTTGTTGGCCTTCAATCACAACCATAACCAAACTTTGATAACACCATTCTTCTCCAGCATAATATGAGACATGTTATTGGATGATTTTTGAAACCTATTGGCAACCCTTTTTAATTGCGATGTTTCGAAACTTTTTTTTTTTTTGGGTTCACCACAACCCTTTTTTGTTTTTCAGAAGATTAATCCTCGAATCATTGTAGAGAGATAATTCAAGATTTCAATACTCCATCGATAGGATATTAAATTGGCATCCTATTCTAACTAGGCATTCGCCAAATTATAGTAATTTACGGTACAAAATGAACGATACTAAATTTAAATTGATGTATCTGGATTTCTGCCAAGTTTCGGAACTTTCTACTAATGAACATAAATTAAAAAAGTTGGGTCTTAACAATGATTTTATTTCATGCGTTAGCTTCACTCTTATAGTTACTTTCAAGATGTGAAACCAAGAAGGGCCTTACCATTCCCCAATTTCTCAGTCCTCAGATAATGATACCGACCAATACGCACCAACAAGCAACCCTAATGCAGTCAGCCCAACCCTTACTGCTCAATCAGATGCCGATGTTAGCGACAACTCCCGGAGTTCAGTTTATTCTAAAACCTCAATCTGGGCACAAAATGCAAACGCCTCAGGGTTTGATTCTGCAGCAAGGCAGCCAACAGATAATCCAGCTCCAACAGCCAAGGTCTCAGCCCATGGTTAGGGTTCTTACCAACAGCGTTCAGTTAGCTCCCAGCAACGCAGCCCCCACTTACGTTCACATGAGCAACATTCCCATGAACAACTCAGCCGCAGGATTATCGGGGCAAAGTTCGCAGCAGCATGCGCAGAATCAAATCAAGAAGAAGCCCAAGGCTAAGGTTAAGAAAAGATTGGATTTGGCGAATTTGATGAAGCTATCAGGTGAGTTTATTTGAGGTTATGTCTACGAAAGCGAATCATTTTGACAGCTTTGAGAATCAGCTGTCAGTTACTGTCATATGTCAGAATTTGTATAGGCATATAATTATATGCTTGAGATCCGTTTGCACCATCGTTCCTCGAAGTTAAGGATGCCTTAAATATGGACAGTTGCACTCAAATGAAATTCTCACGTAAGGGGCCTTAGAATATAGAACAATATTTTATTATCTATGTAGAGACCCTTAAATAATTCTATCTAGTGATATTTCAGTTTTTCATGTTGTTTAACTTCACCCTAGTTCAATAAAGCCTTTTCATTGGCTGGCCGGATATATATATATATATATATATATATATATATATAAAAAAAAGCTAAAATAATACAAAAAATGTTGAAACAAAAAGTACCTAAGCTGAGGTATGATTCTATAGAATCATACGAATTATATGATATGATATGATACGATAGTATCATATCATGATATGATACTACCATCACTAGTATCACACGATACTATACAGCCAGGGGAAATCCTCAGCCGAAAAAACCTGTCTCCCCGTAAAAAAAATATTATTAAATATTAAATATCAGGAAAATCTTGAAAGACATCAGTGTGATCATCTTCATGATAATCTGAAATGAAAAAAGACAAAAGCAGAAAAGAAACCGATTATTCAGAATAAATCAAATGCATTTTACAAATGCATTAGCTACTTTGAAAAACATCGAACATTCAGATTTCTTGGCCAAATAATGTTCGGAGGTTTATAAATATTTATGACAGAAATGTCACAAAATTTGAAATAAATGAAAAAAAAAAACTGGCCGCTGGATACAAATGATAGTTGTCATTTCCTTAACCTAGCTTTACTGTCATTTTGACCATTTCATGCTAGTTGAAATTTCAAATTTTTTGCTATAATTTCATAGAAAACAACAAAATGTTCAGTCAGTTCGACAAATTATTTTAGGTTATAATCCCATCCTTAAATTTGAGGTTAGGTTTAAGGATAGAAACGTCAGTTAAATATTTAAGGAACGATGGTGCAAACGGATCTAAATCGCATATTACAGCAGCGATTAAGTCAGTTTTTCGTTTGATCTGATAGTTTACGATGTTGACGACAAAAAGTAAGGTTTTCGTGTCTTTTGATCAGGTATCGGTGACGAAGATGACATCCAGTTCGAGAGTGACACTTCACAAAGCGAAAATGAGCACAACCCAGGCTCGACTACTCCGCAACCTCAGCAAATTCAAATGCAGACGGGTACAATCCAAGGGAACACCCTGCAAGCACAAAATATCATGCACCAGGCTGATGGGAAGAAATTGGGGGGTATACAAATACAAGGACTCGCACAACCCACAATTAACACTGCCGGTACTCCTGTAGTTCAGGTAAGATCATTTTTACAAACGAAGCTATAACTAACAAACTAACCGTGGTTTTATCTAATCCATGTATCTTTCAGTGTGTCCCACAAAAAAATTATTCGTTTCAGGTGCTAAATCAGAATTTCCAGAGCGGAATGATCTCGAACAACAACTCCCAAGCGTCGGGCCAGGCAGGAATACCCTTCAGTCCTTTCATAACCCCAAACTTCACCATCAACAACGGCTTGATGGTCCAACGGAGTAGCGGTGGTTTCAAACTCGCCATGGGTGAAGACGGGAGATTCGTCCTCCAACACGACCCACCATGAACCACGATCTGCAATCCCAGCTGATTCTCCAGGGGATCATCGGTTTAAAACGGAGGACTGGTGCTTCAACCTTCCATCGATCAACAGACGGTCCAGCAAACGGTCCAGACAATCCAACAGCAGAGCGTGCAAACTATACAGCAACAAACTGTACAAAGCCAGACTATTCAGACGGTTCAACAACAAACGGTACAACCGCAAGCTGTTCAACATTCGATACAGGCTTTACAGCCTCAGATCCAACAGCAAACCGTTCAACAGACCATACAGCATCAAACGGTTCAGAGTCAACCGATTGCAGCGATACAACAGCCGATGCAAATAGTGCAACCGCAGCCGATTCACAGCATGTCTTCGCAGGTTCAACCGGCTGTTCACTCCATTCAGTCGCACGTTCACAGTTTGCAGTCGCAGTTGCAAGGACAGATACACAATTTGTTGCAACAACAGCAACAGCAGCACAATCATTCGATGCAAAACCATCAGCAGCAGAACATCCAGTCTCAGCACAACCGGTCCAGACTTTAACCTCTTTACCTCAGCAGTCTCCGGTGCAAAACATACAGCACACCGTTCATTCGCATCAAGGTCACTCGCAGCCCGTACTGAAGGTGCAACCGTTTCAAAAATCCCAGTTACCGGTGCAAACCGTTCACCCGCAACCTGCGCAACCTCAGCCGATTCAAGCCGTTCAACCGATGCAGGCTGTCAATTCCAACAGGTGCATTCGCAGTTACCCATTCAGTCCGTTCATCAGAATCAGCAGAACATGGACGGTGGGAATCAGCAGCAACCTACTTCTTACGTTGTGAATTTGACGTCTGATCAACTGGAGCAGCTGAAGAGAAACGGTCAATTAACGGTTAACGGACAGACGATTTTTATGTCGAGATCGAACCAGTTGAATAAACACAACGATAACAATTCCATCCCGGAAAAGAAGCTTTCGCCGAAGATTAAACCGGTTAAGAAGGTGCATAAGATTCAAGCGGTTAAAAGTTTGTCGCAGGAGAATATAGAGAGTGTTAAGCCTGTGGTGAATGTCAATCATCAGGCGCACAAAGAGGTAAAGAGTTCCTTGCACAGTCCTTCGAAGAATGTTGTACAAGCTCAACCGTTCAACCGCAACCGGTTCAACCTCAGAAACCGGCACAACCGTCTGCTATGGTACAACCTCAACCGATGGTCCAATCTCCTCAAAAACCGATGGAGAAGAAGGTTCAAAATCAGCAGAAGGTTTTACCGAATACTCAAAATAACGAATCGAGTGGTAATCAAGAGGTCGATAAGCTTCTGGGTCAACTTTTGGAAGAAAGCAATAATATTAATATCATAACTAACAATGTCCCGCCTCCTAATATGCAACACCAGAGGATACACACGATCCAGTTGACCCCCCAAAAGCAGCAGTTGCTGAAGAATATCCAGATGCAGATACAAGCTTTGTCTAGTCAATTGTCTACCGGCGGCAATACTGAGATTCAGAACGCTCTGAAGAGCTTGTTTGCTGAACAGCAGAAGATATTAGCCACCGGCAAACTCTTACCCCCGGATAAGGTGTATTATCACAACAACCATCTGACGATAATAAATCCGTCCAGCATGAATTCTCCACCTCCGGCTAGCACCCCGGTTAAGATCGAGCCCCCTAGTCCTAGTCCAGTACAGAGCATGCAGCAACACAGCAATAATAATGTTAGAAGAAGCAACACCGAACCAGTGCCAACATATCAGGTGAATATAACCGTTTAAAACGGTTTTCTTCTTTTTCGAGCTAACTGTGTATTTACCCAAGAAAATCACAATTCTGATTAATTTAAATCAGATTAGTTTTCTTTATATGGGGTTGTTCACGAATATGGCTCTATAGAATATTTTTAGGAAAGACACAAGATTCAGGATTGAAATTCTAAAGATGAACTTCAAGTAAGAAGACGACTTCTCGTGTATTTTTGAAGGTTCTAGGATATCAACTTTCGTTTTTTCAAATGGGAAGACCCATTTTTTATTGCATAAATAGATTCTCCATTGAATTCCGAGTCTTTTTGATTCCAAAAGTTTGAATTTTCCCAAGAAAATTCTCTTCAAATGAGGAAAAAAAAAATCTCAAAATTAAACTCTGTTTGAAATACAGACAACTTCGAGATTTTTTCATTAAAAATTCCCTTTTAGACAATCTCTCTGAGAAGAAAGGCTGATGCTTCTTTTCCGATAGCGTGATTTTCAGAATATGATACAGGAGGTCACAAATTCATTGTCGAAGAAAGAAGTGACGAAACATCAAAAAATCTTTTTTTTCAAATTGGAACCCCATTTTTCGAAGCATTCCCGAAATCTTCGTCAAAAAATAATAGGAGCATATGTATAAGACTTTTATTCCAAAATAAATATTTTTCGAGATATTCAGGAAAAACGATTTTGTTTTCAATTTTCAATCTCATTCCGAATGTGTTTTTTTACTGGAAAATAATTAGCGGTCGAGTGAAATTTTTGGAAATCTCTGTTATCGAGAAAATATTCTCTTATAGTTCAGACGAGTTCAGTTTTTCTTTATTTTCTAGAGCTTATGATAATTTCCGCAAATTCTTAATTCTGGAGAATTTCTTTTTAACTCGTCTGAACTATAGAAAATATTTTCTCGATTCGGAATGAGATTGAAAATTGAAGACAAAATCTCCAAAAACATTCATTTTTTGGATAAAAGTCTTGGACGTATGCTCCTTTTATTTTTTGAGGAAGATTTGGAAAATGCTTCGAAAAAATGGGGTTCCAATTTGAATAAAACGATTTTTTGATGCTTCGTCACTTCTAACTTTGACAAAGAATTTGTGACCTCCTGAATCATATTCTGCAAATCACGCTATCGGAAAAGAAACATCAGCCTTTCTTCTCCGAGATTCTCAAAAATGAGAATTTTTAATGAAAAAACCTCTAAGTTGCCTGTATTTCACAGAGTTCAATTTTGAGATTTTTTTCGTATATCCTCATTTAAAGAGAATTTTCTCGGGAAAATGCAAACTTTTGAAATCAAAAAGACTCTGAATTTAATGGAGAACCTATTTATGCAATAAAAAATGGGTCTTCCCATTTTAAAAACGAAAGTTGATGTCACTATGAAGTCCTATAACCTTAAAAAAAATATACGAGAAGTCGTCTTCTTACTTAAAGCTCACCTTCAGAATTTAAATCCTGGATCTTGTGTCTTTCTTAAAAATATTCTATAGAGCCATATTCGTGAATAACCCTGTATATTATTGAAATGTTTTGACAAATATGTTGTTTTCCATTCCGATTCATTTTGAGACATTTTTATCAACTTTTTCGTCTACTTCACTTATATCTAGAAAATCATTCTATTCTTCTCGAAATAACAGCAGATCCCGACCACAGAAGCCTTACCAAGCCCTAGGATGCCGAACTCTATGCCTTCAACAGAGAATCTGCACCAACAACATCAGCAACAGACCAATCAACAGCAGCAATCGAACATGCAACAGAATCTCTTGCAGCACAACCATCCACCTCACATAACTAATCCACAACAGAATCTTGGCAATCCGCAACCACACCACGGCAATCAAATAGTACCGCCTAAATCCACCAATAGCGTCAGTGCTGCCACAAGTATGCCTCCGCCCACTCATCTGTCACCTCAACAGCAGTATAATTCCATCGCAAAGAAAGCACAACTGTAAGTATAACTCTTAGGGCCAGTTTCGTAATCAGTTTTGAAGTCCCTTCAATTTTAAAGCTCCTTTAGTTTGAATATTTCGGTTTCATAACATTTAACTTTCTTAAAGCCACTTTATATTTAAAGGCCCAAATTCGGGACTTTAGCAGCTGAAGTATCCTTTAGCCCTGAATTTCTAACCTCTCGTGTTCAAACTGTCAACTCATTTGAGGTTAGTTATGTTGTGTTTTATTTGAAATCAACTTTCACAAGTGGAATGAGAATACGAAAATGAGAGTATCGAAACGTAGATTTCAAATTTCGAAATGAGACTACAATTAGACAGCATACGGCTCATTGTAGTTGCAACTGCAGTGTTGCAATTGATATCAATGACATGTTTTTCTATCAATAATTTTGAAAAGGAATTAGGTGATAATCAAAAAATTTTTGCTGATGCAGTCAATGGGAAACATGATAAAAATTCAATCATAACAGGTCATTTTGCTATAGTACGCTGATGTAATTGGTGAAAATATATACTTATTCAAAGATTATGTTTATTAAATTTTTTTTTCCTATTTCGATTTCTAAATCTAATGATGTTAATCTGAGGCAATGCTCCCTTTTGTCAGTCGCAATCAAATGAAACGATTTCAGTTATGCCAACATACAACATTTCACCTAAAGTCTCCTTTAGGCAAAGTCCCATTTAATTTTATTATGAAATCGGGTGGACTTTTAAAGTGGGCTTTAGCTTTAAATGCACTTTAACTAAAGTGTACTTTAGGGTTTATTATGAAACTGGACCTTATTCGATTCTGTGATCCAAAATGTCAATAAGTTGTCACTTACAGTTAACCTAACAAAATGACATTTTCAGTATCGAAGCTCAACTGGCTCAGGATCAAGCAGGCGCTGTCAAACCAGACGTACAAACGCCGTTCAAGGACAAAAAGGACGCGTGCATCAGGTTGATACGATACCACTGCATGGATCAGCCTGTTTTGTCGCAGAAAGATCTGAATAAGGCGGACGAGATATTTGAGCACACTGCGAAACATTTCATAGCCAAGTTCGATAAGATGCAGGACAAGTACAAGTATCTACTCATGAAAGAGAGCCAGGTAAATACGAGAATTTCGATTGTTTACAGGTTTGAAACTACCGAGGTTGATTCAGTCTATTTTATATTTGTTCTCGGTGTTTTTCTCTGTCTCTTTCTATATTTGTTGCGAGTTGTTACACTGCGCAAAAAAAGTTAAAGCACATTGTGGAAATCTCAAATTTATTCTACAACTGAAGGTGTTCTCAATGATAATTATTTTTATCAGAATTATGCATGCATATGTTATCCACTTTCAATGTTTTCTTCAATACAGATGTTTTTTCCCAGCAGGAATGAACAAAGATGATATATTCAGATTTTGAATGTATTGGCTTCATTTTAAAATCAGTTGTTCTCGATCAATTCTAGTGATCAATAGTTTTTCTTTCGTTTGATTTTCTTTACTCGATCGCTATGCAACGCGAAACACGCAATTTGACCCAAGATGAATGTGCCCAAGCGGTAGTTTTGCGAGAAGAAGGGTGGACATACACAAGAATTGCAGAAAGGTTTGGAGTTTCCCATACAAGTGTGTCCAGAATTCAGGGAGATAGGTATGAATGTCCGAAGACCAGGACAGGGTAGACCACTGGTAACAATTGCCGTTCAAGAACGTTACTTGAGAGTTTCTTCGTTGAGACAACGGTTTGCAACCGCTCGCCTCCTTCAAAATCAGCTTGAGCAAACTCATGGGGTGCCAATTAGCACTCAGACAATGAGAAATCGCCTCAGAGAATATGATTTAAGGCCTCGTGTCGCGGCAAGAGGCCCAGCACTTACCCCAGCCCATCGAAGGTCGCGTTTTGATTTTGCAAGAGAGCATATCCATTGGGAAGAGGCCGATTGGGAAAGAGTTCTCTTCACAGATGAGTCTAGATTCTGCCTCTACCATTGTGATCGACATTCCCTTGTATACAGACGTCCACATGAAAGATAAGTTCAGTGCAATTTCCTGAATACTACTGGTTTCCGGGGAGGATCGATTATGGTATGGGGTGGATATCTTTGACTGCTCGCACAGAACTAGTGGTCGTTGATAATGGAGCTATGAATGCTGATAAGTATATAAGGGAAATTCTTGAAGAGCATGTAGTGCTATTTGCCCATACGTTGGTGAAATTTCATTTTATGGACGATAATGCCAGACCCATCGTGCACGCATCGTTCAGGAGTACCTTGAAGAGTTGAAGTCTCTCGAATGAATGGAGCAAGTCCAGATCCAAGCAATGGCCAATCCAGAATCCCCATCCGATGACACGCTGGACCTCGGACAGACAACCTCAATAGAAAGCTGAGAAGTTCAGAAAATCATCCAGCTACTCTTAATGACTTAGGAATCCAACTCGGAGAAATCTGGGAAGGATTAGATCAGAACATTTTAAGATCACTCATTTTGAGTATGAATCGTCGTTGCTGAGCTGTAATTAACGCAAGGGTTGGAAATACCAAGTATTAAATCACTTATCAGCATTTCAGTATTTTGAAAATTGTTCATTTCTCTTCTTTCACATAAGATTCGGTGAAATCCTGAATTTTTCTTCTATTTGATGTGTCTTGTTTCGTTCATAACCTTCCTGAGAGAACATAAAAAATAAGTTATAAAGTCATTGTAGAGTTAACTTTCATTAAAATTGAGATTTTCAGAATGTGCGTTATTATTTTTGCGCAGTGTATAATTGTTTGGAGTTATTAGTTTTATTCACGGCAGTTTTTACGCATTAACCACAACGTTGTGTTTTTTGTAAAGGAAATAACCATAATCTTCATGAAATAAAAAAAAACAAAGTAACAAAGTTGTGTGTTAAACGGAACGAAACATTTACAGAGGCAGGTGCGAACATCTGAGCTAATGATGTTGGACAGACTCTTCCTTGCCGACGAGCAACAGTCCTTGATCAGGCTCCGACAAGAAGCCGAAGAGGCCCAATTCCTGGACCTCAACTTGATGCAAGAGCCGGAACAAACTCAAACGATGAGGTACCAACAGCACAACCACAACAACCAACAGAACCAAATCTCTCACAACCAACACCAGTACAGTCAAGGGCAGCACCAAATGGGGCACAACCACCATTTGCTCAATCAGCAAGGCTATCCAGTCGGCAGAACGTTCGTGCAGCAAAATTCCCACGATCAGGCTCAAAACAGGCACCATACGGGCCAGAACCAGCATCAGTCCGGTCAGAACCTGCACCAGAGTAGTCCCGGTCCGTACCAGTCGAACCATTTACCGCATCAGAGTCACAGCGAGCCCCAAACGGCCTCTAGTCACCAAGGGAACGTACAAAATCAAACGAACCACATGAGCAACGAGGAGTACGACGAATGGACGAGCATCCAAAGAGAACTAGGGTGTCTTCCTGCAGAAGACCACAAGCAGGGCTTCGTCGATCATGCAGTGCACGAGCACGCAAATAACAACTCTCATGCGACGACCAAAAGGTCGGCCAGTAGTGATTCTCGACTGGAGACTCTGAAGAGGTTCAGGGTCGACAAACACCACAAAAAGACTTCGGACAGTGTACATAATAGTGTTAATAGTGTTGTACAAAGTGTTAGCAATAGTTTACCGCAAAATACTCATTTGACGATGACAGGACAGCCTTGCATGTCTAGCCGCTATCAGAACAATTTCGATGGTCAAACTCAGCACATGTACAACATGGAAGCCGAAGATGGAATCGAGGGTAAGAGTTTGGACGAGCAAGTGCAGTCCGCCATCGACTCGATACTGAATCTGCAGCAGAATACGGCGTTGGACCTTGACAGTATACTGTCATGACGATATGTATAATATGTAGGATTCTTCTTTTACAGAAATGTGATCTTCAATTTGTAATCGATCGTAGGCCGGTTGTTATAATAACCTTTTCATATTCATCTGTCATTAGTGTCAGCTGTCAACAACGCAAGCGCCATCTGTGGTCAGATCGAACGAATGGTCGACAGAATTCCTTCAGAATGTTTCATATCCCAATGATGGTAGGTGTTTTTATTATTTTAAAACATCCACAACTTGATTCTTATTCTAATCTTTTAGTTAACTTCGCTATTTTCATCTTGTCTTGCTTGGAACTCGAATATTCAATATTGAGAAGTTTTAATTCTTCCTAGGGACTCCTGTTTTATTTTAACAATTTCTTTGCATTGAGTGTATGAAGTTGCTCATCTCTCAATGTTAAACAAAAAGGTTGAACTGGAAGAAATTCATATTGAAGGAAAGAAGATTCCAAGTCCGAAAGAACATGATTAGTGACTTAAAGAAGTTGAAAAACATTCTGGATTATTCTTCCTAAAAATCCAAACAGAAAACTTCACGTTATTTTAACAACTGGCCTACTTTCATCATTCGAATGAAATCTGAGATTTTTATTTATTTTTTCGGTGAGAATTATCTGTCTGCTCAACAATTCTGAAATAAATGGAAATCAGTATAATCAGAGCAGGTTTCCACGTTGTAAATATCGATATTGTGTATATCAAGGAAAAGTTTCAACTTGATAATTTTAGTTCTGTTTCATACTTTTTCCGGTTTTCCTCTTGTTGTATGAAAATTAATTCTCTAATTTGCAAATCCGAACAAGATTGTGCAGACATCTTTCAAAGATCTCACGAAATAAATTTATGAATTTTTTTAAGGAATCCGAAAAAATATGAAAAGGAACTTAAGATTACCTATTAAATCGATGGTATACATATTCGTTTTGAATATGATACATTGATGAGTTTTTAACTTCACCAGAATGCATTTTATAGTATGAGTGTTGCTACTGAAACTGATTCTAGTAGGATTCAAAATTATGTTTTTTTTTTTGTTTAAATCGACGTTGAATTTATTTGTACAGTTTTACAATGCTGCTTTTGTGATCTATTTATTTTTTCGATTTTCCAATTTTTTTAGCCGCGATTGGTGGTTTGATTTTTGTTAAATGTGTTTCTCGTGTAAATTTATTGAATCGAAGATCTCTTAATTCCATTGTGATCATTTTAAGATGTTAGTAATCTGATTATACTGGGCTCCTTCGCTTTTTAACAGTGTTAACATGTTGTATTTGATTTTTAGAGCTGAAATTTAAGTGATAAAGGTGTACGTTAGGTACAGTGAATGGTAAAAGTGGATTTTTGAAATTTTCGTCATTGTTATTCGCTAGGTACCGAGTTTTACAGACACATTGTATATAAAGCCACTTTTGATGACACTGTAAAAAGCCTCTGTTGTAAATAATTTATTTATGTACTTAGGTTATTCTAATTTTCTGAGGTATAATTATTATTATTAAGACTGACTCAGAAATTTTGGTTCCTACCAGGAAAGTATTTGAAAAGAATAAAAATTGATTATTCAATCTTTCGTGTATTCATTCGCACCTTCATTTCTATTTCTTTCTTCAGAAAGTAACTTGCAGTTAAACCGCTGTTTCCATATTGAATTTCAGGAAATAATATTTGGTGATAATAGGAAATAGGGACAAAGGGATTTAATAATATTACTATTAAAAAAATATCACACATTATAATTCATGGCAAACATGAGATTCCGATGAAAGTAATCCACATTTTGATAAAAAAAATACATATAAAGGAATCTCAGTATCATACTGACGTTCGGAAGGTCTCTATTTGCTCACACCTATTTATCCTAATAACAGCAAATATTTATTCTTTCGGAAATGTTTCGTACCATTCCCAATTTCGGAAGAGTACATTGAATATCACAGTTCAGTATTACCTCATAATATATCCTGATGCATCGCTTCGAGAAGCTTCCATCCATTTCCCTCACATATCGTTGTGAATGCCTGAAACAAACTCGTCCAACTCATTCAGGAAATTATCATCGATGTTATCTATGGAGAAATTTGCCAGATCAGGTAAGTCTAAGAAGTCGTCGATATTGGAGGCAGGTGGTTTAGGAATCCTTCGTATGTTCTTCAACGTTCTTCTCCTTACTCTACACTTAGAACCGTGAGGAAATGGGCAGTTTAGGTCGGTGCAGATCTCAACGGCTTCATTCAAGTTTATTTGTTTCCATTTCAACTTTTTACTGCAACGTGGGCACAAACTTGGTGGCTCCATTGTTTTTATTCTTGAATATTTTCACGAACAAGCTCTGAATTATTCGAACTTCAGTTGTTTTTTTCCTTGTAATTTTCCACGATTTGAACTGAAAACCACAGAAAACTGAAATATCGATAAATACCAAATTTGAGGTTAAGCATAGAACTAGTGGAGCACAGATGAATAACCACATCTTTTTCTTGGTATTAGCTTTTATGGCCTGTGTGTTTGTGAATATGAATTGAGGTCTTCAAATATCAAATTAAGAATCTTATGACTGATCTAGTTGAAGATTATGGTATTACTCTGAAATTTCCTACTACGAGGGTGGGGAAAAATAATAGGCATAAGTATATGTGCATTCAGAATTTAATTCCAATTTCATAAATTAATTCCTACAATATAATAAATTAACTCATACATCTTATAAATACTCATATAAATAAGTACAATACTTAATGGTATTTCAACATAATCGAAATAAATACATTCGGTTAATTTAATAAATACTAATGGAATTGGTACTTATGAAAACATAAGATTTTTACAAAAGTAATTTGACTAGATCATTGGTTCCTTCCGTTACTTCGAATACTTCTCCTAGGTTTATTTCGAACCTTACGTTACGATTCCTGAAACAAAAACATTCGTTATTTGTTGCAGTTGGCAGCTATGATTTCGAGCAAAGTAATCCTTGAAAATCTATGATCATAATCACAGATAAACGTAAGAATGGGTGTGATCTGTGATTCTAACTACCTAAGATGGTGGTACTCACTTGCATGGGATATAAGAAGGTTCCTTCAGAGTCTTCTCCTAAGCGATTCTTTGCTATACAGGTGTAGACTCCCATATCAGACCATGCAACAGTTCGTATTCTCAATTCACCGTTCGGAAGCATTGCTATCCTTCCATTTCCTTCTTCAATCAATTCGCCTTCAGGGTTGACCCATTGAATTTCAGGCCTTGGATTACCAATACCTTGGCAAGGTAAGAGCACTTCGCGACCTGAAAGATAACTTTGATTAGCCAACAGTTGGTACCATTGGATTGGGAAGTTATGAGACTTCCAGTGTCGCCAACTATAGAATAATTGAAGGTGAAGGTACTTACCAATGACATCCATGTAGTCTGGAGACCAAAGAGTGACCCTAGGCTTGTGGTGTGCACCAAGGATGTTTCTTTGGACCAAAGTGGTGAAATTCAACTGGACACCTTCCTTGTTTATCACGTAAACTCTGCTTTCAGCGACAGCTTTCTCTGTT
>CM076609.1:72926893-73051815 GCA_038502775.1 Hippodamia convergens | reverse complement strand
TTTAACGCGCGTTGGCAGCGTACACACTGCAGCGTTAGTTCGGCGTTAGATCAGCGTTATATTTTATTAGTTAAGGCGAGCATACCGTACTAGTTCAGTAAATACTTCAAAAATGAATGCTGAAGTGATTCGGTGTGTGTGGTTCATCTACGGTCGATATAAAAGGCGATGCCAAAGACAAAAAAAAATTGAGTTCACCCAATATCACGCGATAAACTAACGCATGGAAGGTTCCAAATACTGTATCCAAAATTACGGCAACATTGATCGAAGTTTTTCAATTATGTCAGAATGTCTGTCACATAATTTGATGACCCACTTAATATGATCAAAGTGGATAGTAAATCAACCACCTTCAGAGAGACAATATCTCCAGAAGAAAAACTTGTTGTCACTTTGAAGTTCGTACTTTTGAATGGAAAAATAAGAAACATTTTTTCAAACTGACCTAAGCTTTCTGATTGCTGGCTTCGTGATGATTCCCACCCTGTCTGCAGTGGCGTTCGAGCTCTAGTCCACTGCTGAGAAGTCTGTGTTGATGCTAATATCAACATAGTCATACGCTCCTGGATTTATTGAGGAATATGGAAATAGATATGCTTGATGAGTTGTTTTCGTTTGAGGAATTTGGGCTCTTTGAATGATATTGAGCAATTCACTTTTCCTTGAAGGGCGTCGGTTCTTGGGTACTTTTTTCATTTCACTGTACAGGGTGGACAAAATTGGTGAACTAGAATTTTTTAACCGAAAGAGAGAGGAAAATGAATCACACTTCACGGTCGTCTTTTTTAGAGAAACTGATAACTGCATTCCTCTTCTTTTGTTTTCGAGGCTAAAATTGAAATTTGGGAGATTTCAATTTCGGTCTTCCTTTTCTGAATGTGCTAGGATGTTAAATGAAAACATCATACAGACACTTTTTTCATAGCAATCCAGTAGTGTATGTTTTCCCAAGAAAAAAAAATACAACTTCATCTTATAGCATAAATAAGCAAGGAAGCCTATTGGGAAAAAATATAGTTTGCTACTGGATTGCAATAAAAAAAATGTCTGTATAATGTTTGCATTTCGACATCCGAGCACAAACAGTAACGGAGAAAATGACCGAAGTTGATATTTTGGACTGAAATTCGAAAACAAGAGAAGATGAATAGGAATGCAGTTGATGACATTATCAGTTCCCCCTAAGATTTTCTTTTTATATGGAACTTTTCCATGAATATTGAAAATTTCAACTATCTCTTCCGAATTCCTTTTTTTTTTCTATTTTAGTTTTATATTCGGGACTCGTCATGTCACACCAAGCTGGTCTTTTTTGAACCTCATCAATAAATAAGTCAGTATCGAAATTCCATTTTCATTTTCGAGTTAGTTACAATCGTCATGAAAACGCACGTTGAAGTGTGTACGACTGCATAAGAACACATGTATCTCGAAACGCCCACCTGACGCATATTCAACGCGCGCTTCAAAAAATATCTTGAAACGCACGTTTTCCGGGCGTTGGATACAAACGCTCGTTTTGCATGTGTACGGGTACATAAGAGCACTTGTTTTTCGAAACGCGCGCCAGCAAGAAGCGTGTTTCGAAAAACCTAATGGGTACCCGGTCGAATATCCTCAAACGCACGTTTTACGAGCGTTGGATCAAAAACGCGCGTTAGCATGTGTACGGATACATTAGAGCCCTTGTATTTTGAAACGCGCGTTTGGCTAACGCGCGTTTCCTAACGCCTAATGTGTACATGGTCTAAGTCTTTACACATTTTCTGCTGGTTTTTTATTTCATTCGAGTGATAAGATTGTAAAGATTCCACATACAAAAATTGTTGCATGTTACATTCAACAAGTTGAGAGTTGATAGGAGGGGCCGAGACTTTCGGCGATGTGTATGAATTAAATCTGTTCGTAATAACATTGATGACGCACAACACTATAGGTCTGGACGAGCAACGCATCAGAGATACTGGTAATCGTCTCCATATTGTCGAATAATTGAATGAACGAGACGAGAGGCTTATCGTTTCGTCAAATCGAATTAGGTACCCAATCCTCGTTCCATATCGATCGAATTACCTCTGCAGGATATCCAACGTCATGTAAGAATGAAGCTGTGACCTCTCAGTCGCACCAGATCGTTCCTAGACGTCTTTGTCGAGATGAACTACCTAATTTGATGGAGTCTAATAGGGGCGACGTTGGAGCGAGTGAACTTTGAACTTATCGATAGAATGGATAAATATCCAGTTCGCAGATTCCCGCCGAGCTGGCCTTTCAGATTGAATGAATGTCGAAGTCGTCAGACGCACTATAAGTGGAAAAGAAGTATCTTGTTTCCCCAGCTTGACGGGCGGAAGAAAAAAAATTGGCAATCGAAGATATTGAAGAAAATTACGTTTCTATGTTTTTCTATCGAACGAAATCGAATGACAACAAACTAAACCAGATCTATGTGCCCAACTTCCACAGTAGCGCTTGAGGTTAAATTTGATATGTGAGGAAATATAGCCTGCTGGAAGCCATAAAAATATCCTTCAATGAAAACTCCTACTCAGAAACTGGGTTGGACATAGGAGGATACCAGAAATATAGAAAATTGAGTGTAACTTTCGGTTCTTCTCCCTTAAAACATAATTTCAATCCTAGATACCTGGGAATCAAACTTGATTCCTCTCTAAATTTCAACGCCCATTTAGATGATCTGCGTTTGAAACTTAAAACTCGAAACAATATTCTTCAGAAACTAGCTGGTTCCACATGGGGCGCTGATGCAACAATACTTCGAACAACAACGCTTGCTTTGGTTTTTTCTGCTGCTGAATATTGTTGTCCTGTTTGGTTGAACAGTGTTCATGTAAAAAAAAATTGATGCCCAACTAAATTTTTCTATGAGGATTATTACTGGTACTTTCAAGTCTACACCTACTCCTTGGTTACCAGTCCTCTCAAATATTATCCCTCCCCATATTCGCAGAGAGACAACAGCTTTGAATTTTGGAACAAATTCAATTCCTTTCCGAATTAATTTCCCATACTCACCTATATTCCAGATAATAGGGTCCCCAGATTGAAGTCGCGTAAACCTTTTTGGTCAAATTTTCTGACTAATATGAATAGAAGCGACAAAGAAATTTGGCAATCTGAATGGAATGTATCCAATTTTTTCAATAAAGATCTTATTTCTGATCCTTCCATCAGAGTTCCTGGTTTTGACCTTCCCAGGAGAATATGGTCTGTTCTGAATCAACCAGATTCGAACATCTTGGCCAAACCTTCAGATGTGATGCCATTCATACCTATACAGGGTGATTTTTTTTTTAATTTCTCATTAGAACTTTCCAGGAAGGAATTGTAATACAAAGCCAAGATTTTGTATTTTTGTTTCAGAGTACATGAACTTTGTCACAAATTAGTGTATTTCAAAATCCCTCATTGGAAAATGTTTTTTTTTGCAACAGTGGAATAAAATAAAGACGATGATACTATTTTTGGTAAATGGTTATGAGGAAATTTCACACAGGGTGTCCATAACTTTCCACCCCGAATTTTGAGCATTGGGATGAAATAACGAAAAAAAGCTCGGACAGGTCAAATTCTGTTGAAAGGTGGGCAAATAAGGGTGTTCAAATGAGTTTGATATCACTACCCCTCTAGTCGGAACCCCTAACAGCTCTCATTTTAAATAGGGAAAAGGGGTCGAGCAGCACCTTGTTGGAAAGGCAATTCAATTTCCTGCATGGATGTATTTTTTTATCGCTCTATTATTATACAGAATGACTCAGTATTCCATCAATAACTTTGACACGCCGAATTTGGATCTTCGAGATGGAAAAAACGCTCGGACGGGTCAAAAAACTAATTCGATATCACTACCCCTCTACCCGATACCACTTCAAGCAATTATATTTTAATAGCGATAATATGTCAAGTACCTCCCAACTAGCAAAATAGACCTCTAAAAGAACGAAATTGTTTTATAATTATCCTATAGCGCCACTGGAAAGAATAAAATTATTCTTTAATGCATCTGAATACGACAATTTTATCATAAAACAGAGAGGTTTCTATAATGCTGTTTTATAGACGTTCTTACAACTCATATAATACGACAAAGAAATAGCGTACGCATACAAATTTTATAATAGTCGCATAACGAACTATAAGATTCCTATGATATAATTTTAAAACAGTGTTATACACATTATAATGCGGTTGCATAGCTATTGTATTACTTTTAATAGCGACGTTAAAAGTTGGTTGTAAAGGGAGCTGTATGAAAAGTTGTATTAGAGTTTCTTAAGAAAACTAATAAAATTGTTGCTTTACGCTGAAGTAAAATATTACACAATAAATATAAAAGTATTTTATAATCATTTTATAACTTCAACAGTATTCTCTCTTATGAAGAGCTTATAGAATAAATTCATTTCAAGTTCTGCGTTATAAAATCTATTCATATCATCGATCTCTAATAATAATTATTATTCTCCGGACATATAAACATAACCCAATAGTACCTAATAGAAAAATTACCCGGGCTTCCCAGCAGGTTTCGTTTACAAAATGAATTCGGTAATATCTAACTGGAAAAAAGCAAAGCAAAGTGGTCACTTCAAAAAATCAGTTAAAAAAAGGTACAATAGAATACTTTCTCAGAATTGCAGTTCGCGTGATCAACCTCTAGTTGAAGTGGCAAATAACGAAGAGGCTAATCTAGAGGATACACCAATTCTAGCTTCAGGCGGGAGAGTTAATACTGAAGAACAATATGAAGGAAATAAAGACCAACATGACATGACAAATGAAAGAGTCGAAATCAATAGTTCTCATGAAGTAACCGCTGACACCGAGGACGAAAATTTGATTCATTCTCTATCTGAAATCGAAAAGAAGATTATAATAAAGGAACTACTTAAGATATGGGAATATCTTTCAACATAAATAATTCTGCATTGAAGGAGCTTTTCGTTATATGGAACCTGGCTAATCTCCTCCCTAAGATCCAAGGACATTCCTGAAGAACTACTATCTTGAACATCTTTAAAGAATATGAGTACCGGTAAAAACGAATCTAATAATTTGAGGTTAGCTCAAGCTTGGGAAGAATCTGTATAGGTATACTGAAGTTTATCCAAACACAATACAACCAAAGAATCCTTTACTGTCGTACCGCACGTATGTTAAGCGATACTTCTGTTCAATTAGTAGTTATACCAACATACATTAAATTAGTTGCAATGAATAGGAAGACCATTTAATTTATTATGACATCTATCTTGTAGATCCTTATGTTCTGCGCGTACAATGTATGTTTTGCAATTTAATATTGAAAAGTCATCTGTTCGAAACACAATATTGCGATAGATCCCTTTTATTTCACTGAGTAAACAGCTTTTATTGAATATTAACACTGATAATTATTACGAACATTTTTGTATAGCCTACACTTTATGCAAAACAGTGACGTGTATTTTTTGCACACACTCTGACCACTCACTATACCAATACACACTTTTTATATGAGTATTTTCCTTTTTTTTCTGTAAAAAACAAAATGCTATTGGAAATTTTTCATTAAATCTGGCAACATTCGAAATTGGTCAAGAATCAAACTTCACCATGACTCCCAAGACTGTCAAAAACAACTTTATGGCGCTGCATCAAACAACATTATAAAACTTTAATATTGTATACAGCTCAGAAGAAAACAGAATCATTGTATAAGGCGTCTTATTTGTATTCTACCCTATACGCCATATTTATTAAACGTTTGGCTATTCAGAAACCGCCGCCATTGTGAAAAAATTATATGCAAACGTAAGAAAGTGAAATAAAAATGGAATTTTCAAAGAAATATGAAGATTTTTTTCTTCTTTCACAACTGCCACAATGCAAATTTCGTTTCAAGTTGAAAATTCAACAAATGAAACAAAATTTTATATTTTTCATAATACCTATTAAATGTATGCTAAACGGAGGCGCTTTAATTTTTCATCAAAAAAAAATATATATATATATATATTTTTTTTTTTTTTTTTTTTTTCACCATTAATCAGGGTAATATCTGGTTTTAGTCGGACAATTATCAAGACCAAAATCAGCGCTCAGAATCCTTGCAGGAATTTTCGGACAATCCTCGTGGTAGAAAGGATGACCTGCTTCTGGGACGCAGAGATAACAGCAGGCTCAAGACAAAATCTTTCGGTATTATATATATATATATATATATATATATATATATATATATATATATATATATATATATATATATATTGTCAGAAAAGTTAGCTGGGCAAATACATTCCGTCCAGTAGCGATATATTAGGTCTTTAATATCTGCAATATGATGAAATAATGCCCGATGTTGGATCTTAAACCTACACAAAACGCAAACGTTTATATAGATATACCTTATGAAATATTCTTGTGACAATTCTATTCCGAATTTCAACAGTAGAAAACAAAATTATCGTATTAGCGATTCTGTCTGCATTATAGAATACTTATAAGATATTATAAATGGATTGTATAACTAATACCGAAGACATACTTATAGGACAATTATATAATCATCATATTGATGATCCTATAACGGTTGCGTAGTTTACTACAGGATGTCCCAAAAGAACGGAACTGTTGTGTAAACGTGGGCCCTTTTTGGTTGTAAAGACATTGTATAAGGGTTTATAGCCACATTATAAGATTTTCACGTTTCTATAAGATATGCTGTATAGCAGTCCTTTCAGCCTTTATAAAATTAGTTTTGCTAGTTGAAAAGGTTACCTGCATGAGCATATTTTTTTTTCTTCGACCGCTCAAATATTAAACTGGATGAAACAGTTTACAGGGGTTGTGATATAGAATTCTTTTTTTGACCTGTCCGAGCGTTTTTTCGTTATTCCATCTCAAAGCACAAAATTCGGGGTGGAAAGTTATGGATGACCCTGTATTATTTTGTAATTCCGATCTTCGCTCACTTGTTCATATGTCAGGTTGCGATTTTCATATCCTAGAAATATCAAGATTTCTATTTTCTGCTTTTTACTCAATTAATTCATATCGAATGAAAAATTCTCGGGAATTATGACATGATTCGCACGAAATACAAGTAGTAATTCTCTGAGAACCTTATATAAGTTTCTCTGATAATTTCAGCTGAAAAATTGTATATACTTTTCAGTCTTGAATATGTCAATGAGGAAATAACTTATTCATCATTTACCACACGGGGCGTAGAGGGTGAGAAAAATCGAATTCGAAAAAGCGTTTATGTATTCTGACAATATCCAATACCTGTTTTTTCAAGGTCTATGGAAATAAAATATATCTATCTATCTATCTATCATACGAAAAAACAACTGGCCAGAGGCAATAAAATGACTCTACTGTGGGTAACAGGGAATTGTAGTATTGGAGGAAACTAAAAAGCTGAAAAGTCCTCAATTTTTACCACCCAGAATCATGAATCCACGAAAAAACTATATAACTATTCTTAAAATTAAGATTCAGATTTTATCAATATTATGAAATATAAATCATCTTGCAGAGGAAGTCTGCACTATCGGAATGTACAGAAGCGATTAAAAAAAGAATTGAATCTTTCGCCACATCGAATCGATATTTTTTATACCGAATGATTGATGAAGATGGAGTTGGATTAAAGGATACATGAAAGTTCACGTATTGAAAGTTTCTTTTTCTCTACTCTAGTTCGAGTTTCTCTTGAGAAGTCCTCGAAACTTCCCATGTTGTTTCTTTATATCGTAACTCTTATGGAGTTTAGATAAAATTCACTCGTTCAGATTGTTGGTGAGTCGTCAAGAAAATGAGGATTTGGTAAATTCTAAGAGCTTGTGTACAGAGTGAGTCTTTGACTCGTACATATACTTTAACTGTAGATCCTGAAATCAAAAGAAACTTTATTTTGCCTTTACCACTTTTTCCGATTCGGCCTAGATAAAGAGATATAGGCATTTTGAATTTTCCTAGTGAGTTATGCTACACCTGGGAATAATAGATATATGCCTACTATTCGAAACTTGGAGATGATAACTGTACAATAAAAACAAGCGTCGACTTACTTTTTCAATCATATTCGACGAAAGATGCAGTACGATTTTGTTAGTTCTGAATAATTACCGAATTGATAATATGTACCTGCAATGAAAACTTCATATAAATTTCGTTGGCGACGAATGTTGAATATCCCTCTCTGAAATTCCGCTTTGAGATTCATCTGCAGAATGTAATAATTTTTTATCGTTGTTTATAATATTTCCTGAAGTTCCCCGATACAAACATAATCTTTCATTTCCTTACATAAACAAATGTCATTCCATATATATAATAAACCTATATTGTGAATGTGATAAAAACGCGGAGGGATAGTCCGATCTGCGCATGCGCAAAACGAGTTCAACCGAATGCCCGTCAATGACAAAATATAATTTTCAGCGGCCATCTTGACCGTTCAAATCCTGCGCATGCGCAGAACTGCTTATCCCTCCGCGTCATTCTGGCTTCAATTTTCAGTGCGTTTACCACTGACATTCACAATATAGGTCTATTATATATATAGTCCGTTTCAAAATGATTGTCATCAGAGCAAGCCATGGAATTCCAGCCGTGGCTTTATTTCTAGTTACAAAAAGTTACTAAAAATTTCTGTGGATTCATCATAAATTGAAATATATCAATATAACCTATAAAATGATTGAATATATTTTTCAAGGCAATTAAAATTGAATATTTTTTTGTTAAATAATATTATTTTCGTGATTGTTGTATTGAAACATTTCCGAACTTAGCTTCAATTACAAAAGAAAAACAAGCTGAGATGATGACTAAAATATACACACTCACACTATTTCGCTGTAGATCAAGCATGGGAATTGGAAATTTAGGATTGATAATAAAAATAGCGTGGAATACTTCAACATGAAATCTTGCAGGCTTTGGAGGAACTCCAATGTAGAGATATCATTCATTAAATAATCAAGGATAACTAAAAGTTCGTTCTCTATGAAGACTCTTCAGCAAATTTCGGAATCTTGATTACTATCCAAAATTCAGCCAAGTTCTCACCCTGTGTCGTTTTTTCTGAGTATTGAGGAAAAGAAAGTATAATAAAGCTGACATAACTTTACGATTTCATAGCCAAGTTGTTGAAACAAATAGAAAATATTTGTTGACAACTTGTGAATCATTGGAAGTGTGATATGCTTCAAAATAGATCACTATTATTTGTATTTTTTATTAATAGTCTATTTCATGATTCATTAAATAATATACCAAATGTTGATTTTGATTAAAACTCAGTTACTTTTCAGGCAATTCAAAAAATATGTACAAACTGATTTATTCATTGTTTCTGATTTTAGAAAGAATAACGTCTCATGATGTCTCTTTGAAGGTATTATCATGTGGGATAGGTTTCCATCCACTGCTCACTTCTGACCGTAATGACTTGTCTTGCCTTCTTTCTTCTTCAAAATTCATCTGACAGTTCTAGGTGAAATCTGAAATTTGAGACTTATTTATTTATTCGAAAAAATCGAAAACACCTCGAACAAGTAAATGATTGTTACCTGAATAACTAGCAAAATGCGATTAATACTGACAGAAACCTGCTGAATTGTTGAAAAACTCGCAATACCGACGATGAACTGCTTCACGTTTCCTTGTAGTTTGGCGAGGCAAGAGGTATCTTGATGAATTCCAGCCATTTTCAATTCGGTAATACTTGAGAAATATTCAAATCCAAAACTAATTTGTCGATTTAATAAAGAACATAAGCATACAGAAATAAATTCGAAATATATTCAGGAGGTCAATTCAAACTCTGAAATGTCAAAACTTAGTGTTTTCAATCAACACCAACCTAAATCCTGAAACTCAAAAGTTACTGATGGGATATTACCAACATATTTTCGAGATTTCACAGCCGCCCGAGATGCCAATCATTTTGAAACGAACTATATATGTGTCATTCAACGTTCACCGCTCAACTGAACGTTGCCAGATAGAACTCCGTAACCACAATCATAGACCCAAAGATAATCTTTGCATAGACCTACTATACAGTGTGCACTGTGCATAGACTTACTACTTCATAATGATCAAATGTCATTGTGTGTTGATAGTTTTTTCAATTATGACGCTGTTGTGTGTGCATTATTTTTTATCTGAAATTTGACTTTCGGACATTTCGGAAAATACTCATTATTATGTTCAAAATACTTCATAATGGAATAAAAATGAAATTTTAACTTTGACAACAGATTTTTTTTCGTGACTTTTCTATGTTTGTCGTTGTTGCGCATAGACCCGGATTTACAATCGAAGGTTAACTTTTGATTAAGGAAATTTTATAGGTTAGGCGTTTTACAATCCCACGAAACATGGTTAACTATCAGTTAACTTAACCCACACCGAAAGTGTGGGTTAATTCAAGAACCATAGAATGAGGAATGTTCACATTTTTCAATTTCTATATATTCCTATTCTCCTTAGAAAATGAAAATATTGTGTTCAAAAATTAATTGAATACTTCAAATAGCGCCCGAGATATCGAGTAATAAACATGAGTTCGATGGATCCGTGTGACGTCACTTTACATCCAACGACTTGCGAGGTTCAGTACGTAGCCGGGTCCAATATAAGGGCCTCTCGTCTCACGGAGTGCGATTTGCGAATGTAGTATGACGTCACATCTCCGCGAGGAATTGAATATTCACGGGGTTGTAAAATCCGAACTACTAGGTCTTTTCGACTGAAACAAAAACTAGTGATTTCATATACATATAGGTTATACTGTGACGAAGTTTCGATCGATTTTGCATACCTGTGAACACTCCTCATTATGTATATGTATATAACCTAAAATGTTTCTCTGATTCGAAAATTATTATTTTGAAGAAATTTATTTTCCAATAGAGATTTGTTAATATGGATTCAATTAGTCTAAGATCCCAGGGCCCCCAGACGTTACTTATTTTTGAAGTAACGAATTTTATAGTATAGACAGTCTTATATGTGTTAAATAGTGTGAGCATACTCGCTAGCTTGGCTATGCGGCCCGTTCGCAGGTAGCAGGTAGAAAAAGTGGACAAAAACATACCGAACTTTTCTTAAATTCGAAGAACTGATTTTATATATGTCACGCAGAATATTATGAAAAATAAATATTTCATATTGCCAGACAGTTTCCGTGGGCCGAAATTCCTCCCAGACGCTTCAAATTCCAATAAAAAAATGACAGTTCAGAAACATTGTGTCATTTTGACAACTTTCGGAATCAAACGACAAAATTTCTAGCTCCTCCAAGGATGGAGGTTTGGTCGTTGGGCCAGCCCTGGGATCTTACTCTAAATGGAATTTGATTTCAACGCTTTCAGCAGTGATGGAGAGGAATGTAGTAGACCTGAAGTGATGCGTCTAAGATCAAATTTTTGTCGAAATTAACGATTATGATTTTTTTTTTGAAGATTCAGATTATCGAAGAGCTGCGTTTTATTTTTATTTATTCAGCGTATGCTAAATATTCTAAACTAAATAGAACATTTGATAGCTCGTCGAACCAGGAGGTAATTGAAATGCCAGGTTTTTGAGGTGCATAGGTGCTATCTACTGCATACATACAAATTCAATTGCCAGGAGGTGATCTAGCCAAACTATTCAGGAACCATTAACAGTTCTTTTCTTTGAATGTGCAAAGTGTAGCTAATCTATCTCTGAAAATTAGAAACATTGATGCAAACTGTTCAGGTTCAGCACATGATATTTTTTTAGAATTCTACCTAAGCGGAAGGCAGCAAGCGGTGCGGATAACGCGTGACGGTAGCCACGTGATTCTGATTTTGAGACGATTGGCTGTGGAGTGCCTCAGGGGAGCATACCGGGTCCCTTGCTTTTCCTTTTGTATATAGATGACATTGGTGTCACTTTCGGAGATGATGAAATGAGGATTCTATATGCAGACGATCTGTCTTCCTTGTTGGGGGATCTTGATGAGCGCTTGCTGTCCATGAGGTGCTGTGAATCGGCACGTGATATTTCTCGGTGGTGTTCTGACAATGGGTTGGTGTTAAACTCAAAGAAAACAAGATTTCTCCGTTTTTCTAGGAGGAGACCAGATTCAAGCTTGTTGGTTCGTGCAGGCGGTTTTACAGTCGAGCAGTCGGAGAGTGTTAGGTTTCTGGGAATCTTTCTGGATGATTCGTTGTCGTGGTCCTGTCATGTAGATTCTGTCGTGCAGAGACTTCAGGTGAGACTATATCAAATGAGAAATTTGAAGAGGGTTTGTTCATTGGCTACAAGAAGATCTTTTTATTTTGCCCGTGTACAGTCGGTTATATCTTACGGACTGCTAGCTTGGGGAAACTCATCGCATATCGAAAGGGTTTTAATCGCTCAGAAGCGGATACTTCGCGTGATGTTGGGTTTACCTTGGGATGAGCCCTGTAGATCTTATTTTGAGGGGGAAGGAATAATGAGCGTCACCAATTTATATGTTTTTCAAATGTCGTCGTACGTTAAGGAAAATATCTCGAAATATCAAAAATGTGCGGATGTAAATGCCTATAGAACCAGGAATACTCACAAGTTGTGTGCACCGTTTTGTCATTTGTCTGCAACTCAGAATTCGTTCAGAGCTATGTCTATTAGAATATTCAATGCCCTGTCAGATGAAATTGTTTCTTTTGGTGGCCTGCCTCGCTTCAGGAGATTGCTCAAAGATTTCCTTATGAGGAACTGTTTTTATAGTTTAAGGAAATTCTTTGCTGCTAAGTGTGTTTGAAATTTTTTCCGGTTTTTGTGACATGTGTTTTTGTTTTTCTATGTTTATGTATTCTGACAATATCCAATACCTGTTTTTTCAAAATCTATGGAAATAAAATATATCTATCTATCTATCAACGCTGTGCGGATCATTTGAATGAAAGAAGGGATTTTCCTCACAGTGTTTTAGCAGGAGATATATATATATATATATATATATATACAGGGTGAGTCGGTAGGAACGGACCAAACTTCAGGTGTGTATTCTGCAGGTCGAAATAAGTTAAAAAAACTCATATGTTGTTATTCGATTTTCATTTGTTTTCAAACTATAGCGTTATTAAAAAAACACAAGATTTTCTACGTTTGAAAAATCTATATATGTTCTCCTGACCAAAAATAATAAAACTTCATAATAAAAGCTTTAATTTTATTATAACTGACGTTTCGCCCTAATATTTTGGGCTTCTTCAAAGATTAAAAATTAAAAAACGTAATTACACAAGAATACAACAACAGGGAACATCGGTGAGGTTACATCAATATGTGCTAGTATTTCTTCTTCTTCTTTCTAAACAATTAGTTTCAACGAGGATAGGCAACAAACAACACCAGAAAATCGACACCATTAGGTGTGTACATAAATCTACATTTATTTCCGTTTTTATTTTTTATTGTATTGTGAGAATATATTCATGTAACTATTCGAAGACAAGATTTTCTACATTAAAATGGTTTCATGCTCAAAAATCCCGCCATTAACCTCCAAACACATTCGACTTCGTCTTCGATTGGCTCTTGTTGCTTTTCTGATTGATTCGTGTCTTTCTTTAATAAGCAATGCCGCATTTCTAATGCGTCGAATTAGGGCATCCCGAGTTTTAACTTTTACTTTGTATACCTCGTTCATGAAGCAGTCCCATAATCAATAGTCCAGTGGTGTGAGGTCTGGAGATCTTGGAGGCCAACTAATACGACCACAGCGATCAATCCAAAGTCCGAGAAACTCTTGATCTGAATATTGGTTGACCTTATTCAAATATTCTAATTACCCTATAGTTTGAAAACAAATGAGAATCGGATAACAACATATGAGTTTTTTGGAATTATTTCGACCTGCAGAATACACACCTGAAGTTTGGTCCGTTCCTCCCGACTCACCCTGTATATATAATATATAATATATATATATATATTCTTATGAAAAAGAGAGCTTAAATAATACATTAAATGTTGAAACAAAAAGTACCTAAGCTGAGGTAAAAAAAGAACAGGGTATCATAACATTCTTCGTATGATACTATAGAATCATACGATTCTATCAACACTAGTATCATACGATACTATACAGCCAGGGGAAAAAACCTCAGCCGAAAAAACCTGCATCCCCGTAAACAAAATAACATAAAATATCAAATATCAGGAAAATCTTGAAAGACATCAGTGTGATCATCTTTATGTTATCCGTCGATGGGGCTCGGATACACAGATTCTTCCCAAAACGACTCGTTATTCTTAATCTGAAATGAAAAAAGACAAAAGCAGAAACGAAACCGATTATTCAGAATAAATCGAATGCATTTTGGAAATGCATTTGCTACTTTAAAAAACATCAACATTAAGATTTCTTGGCCAAATAATGTTCGGAGGTTTATAAATATTTATGACAGAAATGTCACAAAATTTGAAAGAAATGAAAAAAAAACTCCATCAATTTCCCCTTTCCGAATCTGTTGAATGTTACGAAACTGATAATTTTTCAACATAACAAGCTAAACTTGTAAAAAATCAATTAATACATAACCCTTCAACTGTCCTCTTTCACGAGGATTTTTTTCTGTTTCCGTGTGGGTTTCTTGCAGAAGAATTTCTTTGATACCATGTTCATCAGCTAATTTGGAGACGTAATCACACTTGTCTTTCGAAATTCCTTCGATATTCAAATTCAAAATCCACAAATTGTTGCTCTCTGGTCGTGAGGGTTTTTTCGAATCAGATACGACCTTCCAGGTGATGATTTTTCGGCACTTCAGATGTTTGAAGACCGCTACGGGACCCCAATGAAAGGCAATCATCTCCCATAGATAAACCAAACATGTTATAACACAAGAAAACAGAATATTTTTCAGGAGCAAAAACTAAGACATATTACGAGACAATTCTCGTAATATGACAATTCATTCTGACAATATATGCAGGAGATAGTGGCAATGGAATTGAGCCGTATATTATCACACGGGTGTATGCTTGGATGAGCAATGGTATGTTGGCTTTGAATCCTGTGAAAACTTGTTTTGACTTTTAGTGCATCATCTGTGGATCAGCCGACACGAGCTCATTTGAGGATTTATAATCATGATATCAATAGTACATCTGATGGTAGCTGTGATTGTAAACAAATAAGTAAAGTGGATAGTTTGAAATACTTGAGGTTTTTACTCGATAAAAATCTCAGATGGGATGATCATATAGGATTTTTGAATAGGAAAATAAGGAACTTATTCCATAAATTTTATCAATTGCGCCAATTATTAGACCAAAAGCTGTTGAATATTGTTTACAGTTCCATTGTTAAGTCCAATCTAAGATATGGTGTAATTGTGTGGGGGGGTGCTTACAAGAGCATTTTAAGAAGGCTTGAAATTTGTCAAAATTTATTTTGAAGATTGCACACAAAAACTCTTCACATTTTTTACAGTGGATCTCTATAAGGATTGTAACGTACTCAGTGTCAGAAATCTGTATGTTCTAGGAGTAATTAATCCTATGACAAAAATAGAGAGCACTGACTATCAACAAAATACCTATACAAGCAGAAAAATATGCCTGTGCCGTTTATGCCCACCGCAATATGTCAACGATTTGTAACATGTTATGGCCCCTTTCTGTTTAACAAGCTTCCTAAAGAAATAGAAAAAAAGCAAGTTCTTCCAAGTTCGCAAATAAAGTCAAAAAATTTCTTATCCAGAACCAGCAGTTGTTTATAAAATATTTTTAAATGCCTGCCCCGCTCCTGCATCACTCTTTCGCTGTTGTATATGTATGTATTTATTTTTTTAATTTTGGTTTTAATTGATTTCTCTTTTTGAATAAACACGAGGAAATGGAACGAGCATACAAGATTTCTTTTAAATCTTAGGCTTGTTTGACATATATGTGGGTTACAGTAATTTCGGAAGGTGATTTGTGTGTAAATTCAATTCAGTTTTTGAATCTGTAATTCAAAATTGTATATTTTCAAAATTTGGGAAAAAAATTCATGGGTTTATGAAAAAAAAAATACTAGCTAGTTGTCCTTTCATGCCTGAAGCATGTTGAATGTGAAAGTAGCAAGATTGTCAGTCATTGGTGTTAGGCTGTTCATTACAACTTGGTACAAACCTCAATTGCTATCTATTCTAGAGGGGGGACCCCTTTTTTTTAAACACCCTTATAATCTATCCCAAGATATTTCGAGTTAATCACCCGATATAACTATGAAACAAAAACTCACTCATTCAAAGAGAATACAAGGCAGTGTATACTATGGGATTACTAGTATTCATAAGATTCCTTTTTAGGGCGAAATTTCGCCGCCAGGTTTCGTTTAGTTTTTTGGTTTCACCAATTATGATTGGGAACTTCTGCGTAGATGCCAGCGCCTCGGTGGTGAAATTTTGAACCCTTGAGCGCTAGTACAACAAACGAACATCAGCTTTTAATGAGTGGAAAAGTAGTAGTGTCTTCTGTTTCAGTGTTTCATTTCGTGTAGTGTCTACAGATTCGTACCCATTCGTGGTTTATCTTTGATATTACAGCTTATTTTATTAAGAATAGACATTTATTTTCCTTAATATCGTTTATAAAAGGAGGTATTTGGGAACATGTAAATCGTTCCTGAACAATAATTTTGATATTATTTTCAGACTTTGTAAAATGAAGTAGTGCTCAACTCAGAGAAATTCTATTTTGTGATATATGCATCTAATGATGATAGTTTGAAAATAATCGAAGTAAATTATGACTATGCTTTTGCTAAGGAAATGTTGAGAAACATCAAATACAAATGGTTCATGTTTTATGTGAAAATAATATACAATAAAACATATGTTTATATCTCATTCAATCATTTGTTCACTTACCTCCTACCAATAAAAAATTTCAACACTTAAGAGTTACTCATTGCGATAGCAATAAATTTGTTTTAAATATGAAACGAATCAATCAATAAATGTATATATTTACTTGTAATACACAGCAGTATTATATTTGCATAAAAGTGAAGGATAATTTTAACTCGAATACTTTAAATTCTTTCATCTGATAGAATGGGACTTGATAAATTAGTAATTTCGCAGGCAATTGTAAATATTTCATGAACTTCAGGTATTACGTCTCCAAATTAGCTGATAAACATGGTATCAAAGAGATTCTTCTGAAAGAAACCCACACGGCAACAGAAAAAATCCTCGTGAAAGAGGACAGTTGAAAGGTTATGTATTAATTGATTTTTTCACAAGTTTAGCTTGTTATGTTGAAAAATTATCAGTTTTCGTAACTTTTGACAGAGTTTAAAATTTTGTGACATTTCTGTCATAAATATTTATAAAACTCCGAACATTATTTGGTCAAGAAATCTTAATGTTGATGTTTTTTAAAGTAGCAAATGCATTTCCAAAATGCATTTGATTTATTCTGAATAATCGGTTTCTTTTCTGCTTTTGTCTTCTTCATTTCAGATTAAGAATTACGAGTCGTTTTGGGAAGAATCTGTGTATCCGAGCCCATCGACGGATAACATGAAGATGATCACACTGATGTCTTTCAAGATTTTCCTGATATTTGATATTTTATGTTATTTTGTTTACGGGAGGTAGGTTTTTTCGGCTGAGGTTTTTTCCCCTGGCTGTTTAGTATCGTATGATACTAGTGTTGATAGTATCGTATGATTCTATAGTATCGTACAAAGAATGTTATGATACCCCGTTCTTTTTTTACCTCAGCTTAGGTACTTTTTGTTTCAACATTTATTGTATTATTTTAGCTCTCTTTTTCATAAGAATATATATATATATATATATATCTATATATATATATATATATCAACCTCCATTCAATTTTCCCACTCAATATTTTGAAAATTTTCAATCTTTGATTTGCCCTTTCATAATGATTGCGAGCAGATGCAATTTTCTTATTTTTTAGAAATTCTTCTGGTGTTAATTGATTTTTTCTTCAAAAATGGTGGTCAAATGAGTTCTACACCATGCATTCTACAAAAATCCTCAATGGAAAAGCCTTTAGCAACCATTACAGCATCTCTGTTTGGTGTAAGTTTGTCAATGAGACCACTCTCTTCAAATATGGTTTTGTCAGAGGCTCTACCACCATACGGTTCACTGACAAATGTCCCCTCTTGGGGATACATCAGTCATGAATTCAACAGTGGTACTACTTTTATACTGAGAATAGAACTTTATTCTACAACATAAGCAAGACAGTTTCTGGGCATATATTTCAGTACAGTCAAGTACAACCCTCGTATTTTCAAAGCCAGAGAAACATTTTGGCATGTTTCGCTTTATTTCATCTACCGATGGAAAATACACCGTTGGTTTCAAGATTGCAAACAAAACACTCAATGTTTCATAGGGATAATTTTTATGGACTCGTTGGGAAATACTGAAGAGAATTGACAAAGTTACATATGAAAGATCTAATTTTATTTTTGTGAAAGTCGAAACTATTCTTTGTCGGATATTTAATTGATGCTGCCTTGAATCTTTCGATACTTTACTAAATAAATGCTCTATAGAATGAAGTATTTGAGAATTAATGGAGGTAAAGCATTTCAAAGACTTGTCATCTTTCAAGAGATCAGTTAGTGTTGAAATTCTTGAGGTATCTACCTTTACGTTAAAATCATGAGTTTGAGGTACAATCACTTCTTCTACCAGTTTTTCACTCATTTCAATACCCGAGTTCAAGAGATTCACTAATGCCATGGCAGCTTGCATATGTTCTTCAGATCGAACTTCTGCGCAACAGAAATCATGCATTTACACATTCTCTTCTTTCTACCCTTGAACAGTATCTCTTTGTCCGACTGGACAAACCAGCTTCAGGATGTACAGTTTTCTGGCAAGAGGAGAAAGAAGCTTAAGAACCGTGAACTTCTGAAGCAATTGGTAGGTTCTTCGAAGGAACTGCAGTTTGCTTCTTGGAAATTTTTTATTTCTACCTGAGAATACTATAAAAAATATGAAGTTTATTTATATTCAGTAATGATTCATATTTGTAAGTTACCTTCATGAAAATAATCATCTTCTGAAAAATGCAATGAATAGACTTTCATGTATGGAGTGGCCGGTTTACCAATCTTCCATTTTAAAATCCATGCCTTTCTTCTGCCAACGAATTCCATTCCAAATAAACCTTGCTTTCATTCTCCTTTGGAAACAAGTGAAAGCTCAATGCAGTATGTGATCCTTTTTTCCTTGACCACGAATTACATTGCGGGACACAGCAATAGTCATTGCGTGAGGAAGTCATGTGATAACAGCTATGGTTAAAGATGATATTTATTTATAAATGAGCCTTAAGAGCGTTCAAAATCCTGAGCAATAATCTGAGTTTGGAAAATCAGTAATACCAAAACTTTCAACTCACAAAACCCCGAAAATAAACTGAAGACAAACACATTTACATTCACATTCCACGTTAACAACCAAAAACTACTAGCGCAGAAGGGTACAGATTTCTCTCACCAGAGATCATATCTTTGAAACATAGATTAATTCAAAATAGTAATCATCGAAATGAATACCATTTTCAATTCCCAGGCTCAGAGATCTTTTATCATGAGGTTGGAGAAAGATTTTGTCACTGAGATGAGAGATATACCGGTTTCGGCCTTGTTGGGTCTCATCAGTATCCCATACATCTCAGGACAAAATCTTCATAAAAACTTCGGAATTTAAAACAATTGGTTGTGAAGTAATGAGTAAAATATTACAAAGTACTAAGGTGGTGACATCCAATTGCGTCAAAATGAAGTTTCACATTTCCAATCAAATGCAAAAAAAGAAATCTGTACTTCCTCTTTCACTGAATGAGAATTCAGCAGTGGCTCTATTCAGGGCCCGCTTGCTAGTTTCTTAAAGTGATGGAAAAAGCCCAATTCTTTTTGCGACTGTGAAGCCAGATGTTTTTAAGAAAAAAAAAATTCTTTGCCTTTACGGAGGCCACATCGAGAACATTTTTGAAACATAGATGAATTCAAAATAGTAATCATCGAAATGAATACCATTTTCAATTCCCAGGCCCAGAGATCTATTATCATGAGGTTGGAGAAATGATATTAGATTTTGTCACTGAGATGAGAGATATACCGGTTTCGGCCTTGTTGGGTCTCATCAGTATCCCGTACATCTCAGGACAAAATCTTCATAAAAACTTCGAAATTTAAAGCAATTGGTTGTGAAGTATTGAGTAAAATATTACAAAGTACTAAGGTGGTGACATCCAATTGCGTCAAAATTACACATCTTCAATCAATTGCAAAAAAAGAAATCTGTACTTCCTCTTTCATTGAATGAGATTTCAGCAGTGGCTCTATTCAGGGCCCGCTTGCTAGTTTCTTAAAGTGATGGAAAAAGCCCAATTATTTTTGCGACTGTGAAGCCAGATGTTTTAAGAAAAAAAAATTCTTTGCCTTTACGGAGGCCACATCGAGAACATTTTGGAACATAGATGAAATCAAAATAGTAATCATCGAAATGAATACCATTTTCAATTCCCAGGCTCAGAGATCTTTTATCATGAGGTTGGAGAAATGATATTAGATTTTGTCACTGAGATTAGAGATATACCGGTTTCGGCCTTGTTGGGCCTCATCAGTATCCCGTACATCTCGATGTGGCCTCCGTAAAGACAAAGAATTTTCTTTTTCTTAGAGAGCATATCGCTTGGTAGAAGATCCCAATCGACTCTTAAGTAGTTTGTGCAGTTTTCTTGCCAGTTCCGTGTGGAATGCCGAAGCTTTCCCTCATTTTTTCAATCTTCCTCGCTACAGCAGAAGCAGTAAGGATACCACCCTGCATAGAACTCCCCATCTGAAGGCACAGAATATCTATCCTTACCCAGAAGCGACAGCTCGAACTAATTTATTGGGGACAAAATTACGTGCGCATGTCCCAGATCTGGTGGTATATCTGTCAAACTCAGCTTCATTCCTTCTTATTTTGCAGTGTTGCCGAACCTAACGATTTTTCGTTAGATCTACCGATTTTTCGTTTTATCTTCCGATTTTTTTCGTTATATCTACCGATTTTTCAATTCAATTTTGGACATTTATTGTTGACATATTATAAAAAACTGGCACCAGGTCCTACAAAATACTATAATTCAGCCTGTTCAACTAAAAATAAATTTTGTAATCTTAATAAACTATATATTACAAACAAAAAGCTAAATCTCACTGAGGAAATGACAGAGGTTACGGACATTTTTTGGTAGTATCAACTTTAACAACTTCAACAGGGACTTGATTATACGAATGAATGCTGCCGGATAGGTGAATGTAAACATTTTGTTTTTCTTGTCGAGTTTCTTCTAAGGTACTTTTTTTTTCCTGCTTCATATCAATGGAAATTTCTATTTTTTGTTAGTTTTGTATTCGATTTTAGTTTTTTACTTTCTATATTGTATATAAGTTTGACTTGTTCAAAAAATATAATGTTCTTAATATTCATAACTTCAGTTCCTTTTTATAATTGTTCTGTTGGTGTGAGATAGGGGTACTGTTATAAATGTTGTCCTGACAATTTTATTCTGCATCTTTTGAAGTTTTTGTATGAGATATCCTGTAGCTTCAGCCCAGCAGGAAACTAGGTATAATAGATGTGGTTTTATAAAGCTGTGATAGAGTAGTTTTCTAGTGTTATCATTGAGTTCTCGGGAACATCTTTTTATTGCCCCCTATTGGGGGTAGTTTTATTCATTATATTTTCAATATGATTATTCCAGGTAAGATTAAACTAGATGACAAGTCCCAAATACTTATACTCAGTAACCTCTTTCAGATACCATTCAGGCTTATTCTAATATCACTCACATTTTGGGTATTTTGTTTAATCGTCATATATATAGTCTTATCGATATTTATGCTTAATATGTTAGTGTACAGCCACTTGAAATATTTTGCCAAATCATCATTTATATTCTGTTCACAAACTCTTGAGCCTGGGCCAGATAATACAAGCGCTGTGTCATCTGAATACATAAAGTAATTATATTTCAGATTCAGAAATTTGAACATATAATAGGTACAGTAATGGTCCAAGGACCGATCCCTGAGATACACCAGTATTGACATTCTCCATATCACTTTGCAATGTCTTCGATCACTCAAGTGTGATTTTACCAAGCTGTACCATACTCCCCTAAATCCCATTTTTTCTAACTTATTCATCATTATCTCTGTGTCCACTGTATCAAAAGCCTTTTTCAAATCTATGAACTCCTTGAATATATATTTGAAGATAGATCTTCCGAAATACCGAAAGGTGAGAAATATCTATTCTCCAATCTCATAAATATCAGGTCATGATATTGAACCTTTCAATTAGATATTTCTTTTGATTAATTAGATGCATAGACACGTTTTGAAATTGAAAGTATAGGGAAAATTGAATCGTTGAAAGATGTGAATAATAATATGAAATCACACTGTCGAATACATTGCAAAAATATGATGAACAATCGTCAAACAAGAAATCATTAGTCATAAAACTTTTACTTGAAATTTTCAATGTTCATCTAACACATCAATATTCTATCCAACCGAAATATAAATTTGAAAAGTTCAAATGAACCATAAATGGTAATATTCAAGAATCTTTAAGAAAATAACAACGTTTTGAAATTAAGCGAAGAATTGTTTTTTGTTTGCAGTGTATAACTCAGAGCTCAGTGCACACTTTTGTTTGGCTAGTGTTTGTGGTGGTGGTTACTCAAGGTCATTGAAAATTGACCCCTAAAAATACGTGAGCTGTCGCTTCTGGGTAAGGATAGATATTCTTGTGCTAGATGTTCCATAGAACACGCCGATTTAATATAGATCGAGGCCGTGAAGATAATTAATCACTATCACGGAATTAGTGCGTTACCTCAGTCTCTTCCAGAATATTCTCCTAGACAGAGCAATCAGACCCTACCCTCCAGCCGGGGTCAAACTAGGGGTGAAGCGAAGGGGGGAGGGATATTGGAGGATCGTCCCCAGCTCGTAACGTACTCCGTGCCGTGACGTCATCGTATAGTGAAATTTCACGACGCAGCAACCGGGTCGAAGCACGCGGCACCAGGGTTGCCGGATTTTCCGCTTTTTCTGGGACAATCCGAAAAGGAAACTTAAGAAGTTTCCATATGAGTGGAGAGAATATTGACGATGTATTATGCAGAATTAACAGCGTCTGATTCCTTTTTCGACATTTACGAACATATTATTCTTAAACTGTTGGAATAGTAGAAGATTCTTCATTTCAGTGAAAAACTCTCGAAATTCGAATACAAATTCAAATTAAACATCCTAATGACTTTCGTTTTCTTTCTTGGCAGTTGGTGTGACTCACGAAATCTGATAGATTACGGATTCTTAATTGATATGATCTGGAAATTGATAAGATCGGATGTCAGTATTGACAACCAAAAAACGAAGAATATAACTGAATGCTGTAATGAGTTCATTATAGCACTACTTTCAGTTCTGTAAAGAACTCATAACGATACAGAAATAGAGAATGGTATATTCTGAAACAAGTTGCAGAATGAGCTCCTATCCAACACGAGTATTAAACGATATTTTCTCTATTTCAGTCAAGTTTTGTGAAACACTCTCGAAATTCAAAGAAAAATTAAGATTAGTGACTTTTGTATTGTATCTTGTCAGTTCGTGTGACTTACGAAATTTGATCGATTACGGAATTCGAATTGATTTGACTTGAAAATTGAGAGGATCTGAGGTCAGTACTGACAACCACAAAACGAAAAATATAACTGAAAGCAACGCTGTAATCAAAGATTATAGAGTTAGAAAGATAGGAAACGCCCTTACATCTGTGGTACTAGAATCCGACTACGATTTTTGGCTAGTTTCTTACTTTTGACACCTAGATGGCGCTGAAAACATAATTCAGTACAGAAAACTATTTCAATAGGCGCGAAATCCGAATTATACTTTTCATAAATTTCCATTAAATTGAGTATTCTTTATCGAGCTTTTAGAGAAACATCCTGATCGACAAAACAAAAGCAGAGCTCCGTTTTTTGATCAGGATTATATTTTCCATCTACACAGTGTTTTGAATCAAATGAAATACGTTTTGGATTCTTTAGATTTTTATTTGAAATGATTGTGTAAAATCAACTACAATACAATAATTATGAAATTGAGAACACATATTAGAGAATTATTTTAACAATTTCAAGAACTTATTCATACAATGAACTCTCGATAAATCGAACATCGATAAATCAAACAGTTGTTCTGGGCCCGATTCATACATATCTTACCCAGTGTATTTTAACTCAATGAGTCTAGAGGGTCTAGTAGATGAGTCGAACTGCTGGAAGGGTCGTCAAGAGAACCACCACCTCTATAAGTCGATCTTCTGACCACCATTGCCTCTATGAGTTGAACTTTTTCATCTAATGAATGAGACCGAAGAAAATTCGGTTCGCAAACAAATTATCCAGAACAATATATTTTTGCCCCAAAACTTCTATCCGTTTGACAACACTGAAAGTAAAAAGCAATGAACAAGACAGTTACATGATACGAGTTTCAAAACTTACATTTCCATTCTCTTTGGTAATGAAAGGATTCACATTCAATATCATTCTTTCTATTATTTCTGCAATTAGTCACCATGCATTTCGAATGTCGGTCAGTTTCTAACACAAATTTTATAACAGAAAAAACACACAAACCAAGATTATGGAGTGAGCTAGGTGCTACTCTTGTAGATTTCGAGTTATTTCAGTAGAAAATAAGCGAGATAATACAATCATCATTCAGCAAAAATATTTATTCAAGTATTTCTTTCAAAAATGACAACAGCCTACTAATAATCTCTATATAATCTATGCCAAATAGACCCCAATTAAATATTTTAACCATAACCCGATTACTTTTGAAAAACAGATGTCGCTGACATCACTGTAGTCGCTTCGTTTCCCATCTTTATACTCTATAATCTTTGGCTGTAATGAGTTTCATTACAGTACTACTTTTAGTATGATATGAGTGTTAAAAGTGACGTTTTATTTTGTGAGTGAAAAAGTTTGTAAAATGAGCGGAGCTAATTGAACAATTTCACGAACAAAATGAAATCACTTTTAACACAAATACGATACAATGTTTTTTGTACAACTGCCCTATTTTGATAATGAAATGGGCGAATTTGCAATGATAATAAACTTCAAAATGCATTTTAATATTCAAATAATCAAAAGGTTGTTGTGAATGGCAAACGTTGCCAACGTCATGATTACTAACAAATGAGAAAAGAATTACGTTCGTGTCCAATTTTCGTCTTGGGTTTATAACTGCTTAATATGTTTGTCGAGATTCCAATGAGATAAATGAACGTGACGATTTGGTTGTTCCTCTGGATATTGAAGAGTCTGCCAGAAGAGCAAATCTGGAACTGATACCTAAAAAAATCTATTCAGCAGTACGATATTGCATATAACAGTTTCCTGACCTGGTGTAAATTGAAAAATGTAGAAGGGAACTTCAGTGAAACTGTTATCCTGGCATACTTAGAAGAAAAATCAAAAATGTGGAGTTCATCAACTTTGTGGAGCAAATTTTCAATGATAAAGTCAAGCGCCCTCGTTAAAAATGGTGTGGATGTTAGTAAATATTTTAAGGTAATAGCATATTTAAAACGGAAAAGTGAGGGATATCGTTCCAAACAATCGAAAATTCTCACTCGTGAACAAGTTGAAAAGTTTATAAAGGAGGCACCAGATGAGAAATACGTGATGGTTAAGGTTGCAACTATTTTCGGATTGATGCCAAATAATGGCAGTACCTAAACATTCTTTGAAACGATAATCAAACTAAAAAAACTTTACCTCTGGGGTGCTGAAATACAAAAACGAAAGTCAGTCGTTTTTTCAGTATTATTGGGAAGTATGTAGACTATTTTCATAAGTACTTCGCTCTGCGCTCATCTGTCATCAAACATCGTCGTTTTTTCCTGAAATACATGAATGATAAATGCACTGCCAATCCAGTTGGTATTAATACATTTGGGAAAATTCCATCTATTGTTTGCCGAATTCCTCAAACTGCCAGAACCAAAGCAATATACAGGACACTGTTTTCGAAGATCCTCCGCTTTATTGCTAGCAGAATCAGGAGCAAATATTACGGATATAAAAAAACATGGTGGATGGAAGTCTACGACGGTAGCCGAGTGCTATGTTGATCATTCCATGGCATATAGAAATGTCATTGCTGAAAAAATTCTCCCAACCTCAACAGATTTTGGATCATCATCATCCAATATTGTACTTCCGGTTTCTACAAATACTGATGGTGCAGAGGATTCTAATAATGTGTTGCGATGCCCTAACTTCGCATTGCATTAATGTTAGTAATCGTTCTAGTTTTACGATTAATATTAATATTCATAAGTAATGATTGTTGAATATTGATAATAATAATTTGCAATTGCTGAATTTTTCTCATCCGATTTCATCATAAGAAAACGGAGTGCTGAAAATATTTCAACACTAATGTTAAAAAATAGTTTTAACACGCTTCCACGTAAACAATCAATTTAGACAGTGTTTGCAGTCATTAAAAGTGTCACTTGTCATTAAAAGTATCACTTTTAATGGCAGTTGTACAAAAATATAATTTTTTTGCTTTCCACACATTAGGCTGAATTCGATTCACCACTTTTGTGACCCACTATGAAGACATGTGAACCAGTCGTAAGATGAAAGCTGTATCTATTTTCCCGCAGACTCTCATGAATGAAATTTTCGCTTTCAGAAGTTGTTCATAGTCATCAATGTCGCTCGTGCGTTTGAGATGATAATACTCAGCAATTTCTAAAAATAATTCGGAATGGCTTCTACTCCGACTCGGTGAATAATGGAATTTATAGATCAAACGATAAAATACCCCCTAGCCGTTACTTCCATTATACAGAAAAGCGCTCTTTCTGTGTGAATGCCATCGATTATTAAGCTTTCACGTAACGCGACGCGAGCAATCACTTCTTCTTTCAGTCTTATATGCTTTTTCGAAAATGTGGCAGTTTACGTAGAAAATTTTGTTCGCAGAACTGATTCTTCGTCCGGCGTTCAGTGAAGCTATTTCGTTCCAAACTTTTAATCCAGTAACTTTGTCGCCTGAAAGTATGCGTCAAATCTGGTACCGTAAAACCGTAACTTTGAACGATTTTTTCTTTCGAACCCATATAATTCCGGTAGGGCAGCGAATGAAAAATCCCCAAAAAAATATTTCTCCTGGGCATCAGTCCTAGCTTTCTGCTGACAAAAAAATCAGATTTAAAAATGATCAATACTAGTTTTTTTCAATTCAATTAAAGAAAATATGATGAAAATAATATTTATATTGAATTTCTTAACAAAATAATATGGTTTCTAGAAAGAAATCAATGTGATGAAAAAATTGAAAACTTATTTATCAAATATGCATTAATCTTTTCTAGTTTTTTTGGTCAAATATATCAATCAACTTGTCGATGTCCAAGATTCAGGCTACTTCTTGTTCCAGGCTGGAATAGGCTCAAAAGTCTGATAGACGTGTTTGCGACATTGAATTCCTGAGATAATTCTTGCTTATCTTAAGACCAATAAAACGATCATTTGGCGATGTTTAAAGAGAGTCCCGAAAAGCTTTGCGGTATATTAAAAAACTGTTGAAAACACACAGGGGGTAATCGAGTTATAATTCGAATTTTGAATGGAATTATTGGAAAACTTATATGTTTTTTCATACCATTCAGGAATATTTCTCTACTTTTCGGGAGTAGTAATTGTATCTCCAGTGTTTTAGTTTTGCTCATTATATCATCAGAAAAATATAGCGAATCTGCAAGTTCAATGGAATGAAATTATTGGGGCCCCATTCGAAGCTTTCTGTTTGGCTTTTTTGGCGTTTTTCAACAAATAAATAAGCTACGCATTATCATTATTATTAATTAATTAATTAATTAATTATTTACATTAACCTTCAATGAAATTGTAATCCTGAAGCCGAAAGCACTAGAAATGTCAGAATATTGGAAACTTCTTCTTTGATTTGTGAACAAACTCACAACGTGGTTTCGTATTCAAACACTGTTGAATTTGTTTCTCTCACTACTTGAAGGGAAACAGAAATGAAAAGATTTCATATTATTTTCCCTTTTTCATAAAAAAAATCCTATTTGGAGAATTGATAATAATTTCAGCAACAACAGATAAGCCGCAAGCCGCCTGAAGGACAACAAGTCAAATAAGCCGCCGAGCCACCAATAAAACGATCATGTGGCAACGTTAAAAAAGAAATACCGAAAAGCTTGACTCTATATGAAAAACTCTTGAAAATAGGGTAGCACAGGGTGTGATTGAGTGATATGTAGAATCAAATTACTGTAAACCTCATAAAGATTTAAATCATAGAAAGGTACTTCGGTGGTCAATCTTTTGAAGAGACAATAACTTCTCTCATTGTTGCCTTTTCGTTTTTCTCGGTCGAGGACCCCCTCAGTACCGGCGCCCTCTGCTACGCCACTGAACCGAAAGTGAAACAATATACCTCGATTAAAATAGCGTAATAAGACATGAGAGAATCGAGCCCTTACTATTGCCAGATCCGATCTGTGAAGGAACATTCTTAGAATACGTGCCTCTCCTTGTATTTCGATTCTCTGAATAACTGGAAGTTCTACAATTTTCCTAGATTGCTGCAACTTACGGCATTCGTAAAAGTGAGGAGAATCGTTTCTCGGATCCAGTTGAAGTTTATATATTCTTGGAATGCATTCGTTTCTTTGATATTCGATTGTCTGGAAGACTGGAAGTAACACAATACCTCCTGATCTCCATCATAGGCGGAAATAGAAATTTTTTGTGGGGGCGGGGACAACTTAGGGAACATCCCCGAGGTGAAGGTAGGTTCAGACCAGTTTTCAAATTTAGTAATTTTTGGATTTTGAGACGTTTTTCCTTTCATTAATAGCAAAATGACAATTTCACGTTTATTTAAATCGAAAGAAAATCTCCAAACCTCGCAGCATGTTCAAAATCGGGGTTGTTCTGATTTGTTAAATACTGTTCAGGACTGTATCCAGATAATTGAGTTGGAGATGGTAGTGTAAAAACATTTATTGACATCATTCACAATCATGAAATGAATAAGTCACCCGCATGAAGTTAATACAGTAAAAAATAATAATATTGAAATCATCTATAAACTCAGAGTGAATTATTCAACTAAAAACAGAGGCAATCTAGAGATGTTCAAAATGGGAGGTCAGATGAAGTCAGGCTTAGACTTTGAGATAGTTCCTTTAATTCAAAGTTGAACACAGCGTTTACAGTGATAGAAGCAATTGAAATTGATTGCGAGAGCCTCGTTATTCCATCAGAAAAACAGAAGGTTGAATAATGAATCATTAGAGTAGGCTGAGTTGTAATAAAAGTGAGATCAGGCCTTAGAGGAGATACGTGTATTGAAAACTTAGTAGTCTAAGTTGGGTCTTCATTGAGATTATTACAAATGTGAGAATATCATGATTGAGAAATCAATATTATGATCTATAACGTTGGTCTGTAAAGAGAATGCTAATTAATCAATTGAGACGACATTTACAGTGACAAACTGCTTTTAATAAGCAGGGTTATTTTTATTCAGAAAAATAGAGGCTACAATTGACAATTATGAGGATTATAACATGATTGTATATGTATTTAGAATCACTAACCCATTGATTCGAGGAAGCAGAAGGCTTGAAATCTTAGTTGCTCAATACTCCAGATGAATGAAATTGAAAATTTGTCATGTATTATGGGAAGATCATACCATTTGAATGGTTTTATCAATATGTGAGGTTCTATATTTGAGCTACTTGATCGTTCGAATACTTCAGAGAAGTTCACTTGGTTTTATTGAGAGAGAAGACTGATTCCATGATTCACCTTTGCGTTTGAGGATTTTCATTAATCTGAAACTTGAGAATAATAATTAGCAAGTGTTATGAGAGGTGAATAGTTAAGAAATGAGATGAATACATCAAGATAATGAAGTGCACATGAGAATATATTAAATCAGTTTTTATTACCAGAGAGAATGTTCATTCTTGGAGCAAATAATCATTTCCATGTGAGGAGTCTAGAGATATCTGAAAAATCCAGTAGAACTGCAAAAATATATCAAAATTTATATCTTAAAGGAGTCGAATACATTAGTTTAATACAATAAAGATCTCATTAGAGTAAAGTGAGAGAGGATTACCAATATTTTTATGGATTCTCATGATCTGAAACGTGGACAAATTTTCAAACTTTATGAAAAGCAGGAAAATTACACGGAAAATGCAACAATTAAGGATTCTGAGAATTAACTCACCTTTTGAAAATTAGTTACCCCAAAAAAATGAACGGGATGATCAGTTATTAAGCGAGGTGACTTTTTGAAAATTCTTATTTTCAAGAGTAGCACAAGAGGAGGTCTATTTACAGTCAGAGCTGGATACAGAAAAGAAAAATTAATTGATTCAATTAATGAGCATGAGTTAAGCTGTCAGCTGATTAGCACATAGCGGTAGCTTAATTTGACTTGAGAAAATGAGAAATCAATCAGCTGATCATAGAGCTTCGAAGTGGAGTTGGCGTGGCGCTGCGTTCGAACCATAGGCGTAGCTGAGGATGAGGTCTGAGGGGTGCAATGCTCAATTTTCAACACAACACAAATAAGTATTTTGTGAATTTTAGACACAAGATAGAACTTGCTTCTTTACCTGAATAACATATTGGGAATGAATATAAAAATTTTGTCGGAGGCGCGAAAACAATAATCTTCATTGTTTTGCTTCACGCTCACCGAGAATTTTTTCTAGCTAGACCGATGCGAATGTCGCATAAAATATTCATTGAGCTCTAATTTGCTTTTTACGACTTTCAAGATATTCAGTTTTGAATACAAAAGAAACCCTTTTCACTCAACTGCTGATATCTCCGGAAATAATGATCGCCTAGCTAGCCGAAAGGCGATTTTATTTTCTACAGAAAATTTTCTCCAAAACACTGTTTTGTTGAATAAGAAAGAATTTTTTTCACCTGTTACATCAACGTGCAAAAAGAACACAAAAATGTCATTTTGCCATTTTTTGGTTAATGGACTGTATCATCTTCAATATTGGGGTGAAAGCTTAGGTTATAAAAAAATTTGGCAGCCTGATGTTCACCAAAGCCCCCCCTCCACAAATCACAACATCGATCGATTCAGCGGTTTTCTTGGACCGGTTTTTTCCTTAAACTTCTTTTCAAATCGGCTTTTTTACCGAATGAGTTGAAAGGTAAAAAAAATTTCTGTCGCTCAGAATTTCATTTAACGAGTACCATGAACAACTTACAGGTATCAACTTCAAATTCATTCCATGATTTTTTCTGAGGAAAATTAAGGTGTATCCAGTGGCCATAGTTCCAGTGGAGGTGAGTCAGAAATGATATCTTGTTTTTCTGAATTAAAAATTATTTTTTATTCGTATTTTACTTTCAGAACGAAATTTGATGAAATTCTTCGAATGTAAATTTTTTTTTCCAAATTTCAGAAATTTTTGGAAATTAAAATAATGTTATTATTGATTGATTAAGACAATTAGGTCAAGTTTAAGGAACAAAAACCTAGTTCCCTTCGATCTTCCGATTCCGAGGGGAACATCAGGCTGTAAAATTTTTTCATAACCTATGCTTTTCCGCCAATATTGACGAAGATACAGTCCATTAAACAAAAAATGGTAAAATAGCATTTTTTGATGTTTTTCTACGTTTATGTGACGGGTGAAAAAAATTTCTTCTGAAATGAACAAAACAGATATTTTTAGGAAATTTTCTGTAGAAAAAGAAATTGCCTTTCAGCTCGTTAGGCGATCAGTAGTTCTGGAGATATCGGCAGTTAAGTGAAAAGGATCATTTTGCATTCAACACAGGATATCTCGAAGACGAATTTCCATATCTGAAAGTCATGAAAAGCAAATTAGAGCTGAATAAATAGGTTATGTCAAGCTCGAGAAAATTTTTCCATACGCGTAGAGGAAAAAAAAATTTTGAAAATTTTTTTTCGTGTTATATCAGATTGCATGACTACCGGTACTCCGAAGAATTGTGAGCCAATAAATTCAGAAACAAAGGTTTTCAAGCTTCAAAAAATAGTTTTTTTATTTTCCATGACACCATTTTTCACTGAGATACAGCCTATTGTAAATCAAAAATTTTTGAATACCTTTCTGTTCCTTCAATTGTTGCTCGAAGTATATATATTGACAATATTTGAGAAATAACGAATTTAAAATTATTGGATGAAATTTTTGATGAGCATAATGTTGCGTAGGTACCTTTTTTTCAGGTTTTCGATACTCAGGGGGGGGGCAAACACCCCCATTACCCCACCCGTAAATCTACCCTTGTGTGAAAAAGAATCTTTCAAATTACCAGATTGGATGAAAACATTTCGACACTGAAAAGCTTTTTCACCACTACTGACAAAAGGAAAATATTGTCTTACGGTGGCAAAAAAACAATAGGAATTCTTTTCGATAGAAATCATTCATTGTAGATTGCATACGTCATATTCGTTTACCGAGAAACTGTTTAACTTGTATGAATATTGGGTGTGACACACTGTATTGTATAGAAATTCAAAACAGGAACAGCACCGAAAATATTAAAGAAATATAAAATAACACGCTTCTGCTGTTTATAGAATCATTCATCACAGTACGATATTAGAACGAATAATGAATATACAGGGTTGGGATAAAGTATGGAACCAAGTAAATATCTTTAAAACAAAAAGAACGATATTTATAAAAATTTGCAGGTAAGTGCAATGGAACAAAACGCATCTGATGTACATTTTTCTGATAATAATATACTTCCGGTTTAACCGGAAATGCCATCAACTTCTTTAATTTAAATGGGACACCCTCGGTAGATCCAAATACTCGTCACCATTCAAGTTTCCGTCGATAAAAAATGGGCCTATAAGCTTATTTTCGACAATTCCCATCCAAACATTTACCTTCTGTGGATGCTGGTTATGTGCTTTATGAATCCAATGAGGATTCTCATTTGACCAATACCTTGAGTTGTGGCAATTAACTGTTCCATTTAAACAAAAGGTTGCCTCATCGGAAAAAGCTATGCTAGAAGCAAAATTTTCGTCGACATTACAGATGTCCATTAGCCGTTCGTAAAATTCCAGCCGTCGGTCAAAATCATCGTATGATATCTTAAACCAACTGTAACTTATACGGATGATACTTTTCACTTTTTAATATCTTTCCTACAGAACGTCGACTGATACCATGGTTTAGTGCCAAATTTGTGGTGGAAGTTTGAGGTGATTCTTCTAAATCGATTGCAATATTTTGTTTAACAGTTTCGTTCGTTGCAGTCCGCGGTCTTCCAGGTTTTAGCAAATTTTTTACCATCCCAGTAGTATTAAAACGTTGTAATGTTTTAGTTACTGTTGAGCGTGATATTGGATTTCTCTCCGGATGCAAATTATTAAAAATATGACACACATTCTTCATGAGTTCTAACACATCATTAAAATTTCAATACGCTCTTTTTCACTTAATTGAACCATTCTAGATTGTTCAATTTATTTCCGTCAATTAGAATTTGACACTTGAAGAACAAAAGACGTACTAAACAGTACTTGTTTATTTATTACCATGCATACAAACAACATCAATTAGTTTATCTAAATAGTTTTTTGCCCTAATGCAAAAAACTCAAAGGAGGTTGGTTAAAGTGCTATATTCCTCGTTCTTACAAATTTTTTTACTCTAAACTCAGTATGTATGAATTCAAAATAACAAGCTTTTTCAAAATCTGTAAAAATATATAGGGTGTCCCATTTAAATTAAAGAAGTTGATGGCATTTCCGGTCAAACCGAAAGTATATTATTATCAAAAAATGTACATGAGATGCGTTTTGTTCCATTGCACTTACCTGCAAATTTTCATGAATATCGTTCTTTGCGTTTAAAAGATATTTACTCGGTTCCATACTTTATCCCAACCCTGTATAACAAGCCGTGATTGAATATAAAGACTGATACAATTCCTTCATTCAGTGAGTCTAAAAACACTGTGTATACTATACTCGTACAACCACGATTTGCAGTATGTAAAATCTGATTGGGTAAAAACTATTTGCTGATTGGTAGTTGTAATGATGAATCAATCAACAAGTATCCAAACGTGAGGATAGGATATAGAGGGAACTTGAGCAAGATGCTCTAGATCGGAAATGTCTTTCCATTGATAACGAACGAACATAACTTGGAATTTCATGGAGGCAGATGTATACAACCTACGCATCGATCTTCCCCGACATCATCGTTCCTATTGAAAAGCTGTAAGTGGGCTGGCCTTGTGTCCCTCTTTCATTATTTGGTCTGGAGATTCCATAGGTCCTCGATCATCGATAATAATCCGACAAAGGGTCACAATACTTGGATTTTTCAGTTTATATTTCCATGCTCTTGCACAATTCAACCCGTGGGTACAACTTGGGAGCGTCCAGAAGCTAATGAGGTCATGTTAGCTGTGTTCATGCCAACAGACGACACTGTTTTCGTTATGGTTGAGAATTTAACTACTGGGCATATTTTTCAATATAAAGTTTCTCTACGTTGTAGTATATATATATATATATATATATATATATATATATATATATATATATATATATCCAACGAACAAACTGGCATCTTTTCCGAAACGGTATAGGCCTGCATCCTCGTGTATATTGGTGTATATTCAAGAAAGTTTTCACCGTACATTCCGACTTCCAGTTATATCCAGCGGATGGAATGACATCCGTATATTTTGATACAAGTAGGAAACAGTTCGACCTCTATATATTCTATTTCCAGGTAATCTGCCTTCCAGCAATGTTGCCAATTCGATGTAATTCTCATGTTCGTGATCGGAAGTCATTCAAGATGTTTATTCATTTGATTTATCGAATGGCTGAAAGTAATAGTCACACTTGACTGAATAGTTTTTTATTTCGTTACCAATTGCGTAATTGGTAATTGTTTATCCATGCGATAATCATGTTTTCCAGATTCAAAAGTTCAATTATTCGCTCTGATTTGGATTTCGGCCACATTAATTCAGAATATACAAAAATTTTTCAACGCCTTATATCAGTAAGCCTCAATTTTGGATACTTTTTGATTCAGAAATGGAGAAGTAAAGATTCAATTTGATAGACTTTTGGGTTTGGAAACTATATATGAAATGAGATTTTTCCGTGTTTTGATATAACTATTCTGGATGTGTTTTTTCATATCACGTATTCTAAAAAAAATTCCACAAACCTTTCGAGGCATATCGAAGATGATCCTCAGAATAACATAATAATTAATAATAATAATAAAGGCCTTTATTTATGCATGTGATATTGCAAATGGAAAAAAACACATACTTATTTTGAACAACAAAAAGGCAGGATCCTGTGCACATTTAGTGCAACCATTCAATCCTGCTTTATCCATTGGAGTTCCCAAAACGTATAGAATTCCCACTGGCATGAAAACTGACAACCAAGATATCAAATACATCCATTTATCCTATATAAAAAGTCATTTCCCTTTCGAATCGACTTTCATATTTTCACATTCTACCTCGAAAAATTCTCCTCTGTTCATCGATTAAATTATTGAAGCGATAAGCGTTGAAGTACTGGAAAGAAGGACTAAAAATGCTGTTATGTGCGTAGGTGGAGTCAGGGTGTTTCAAAATTGTTTTTTTTTCATCAAAATCGGTAGAATGATCGCATTAATGATAGGTTTGGTAATCAAATTTTCTTGTTTTATTCAGTTTCAAGATCTAATGCAATGAAAAGGAAACGTACTCAAATACTGTCTTCAATCTGCACTTTCAAAGGTGCGACTGGCACTTGTCAATCTTGCCATGTTGGCAACTGCCAGATGACTTCTATCAAAGAATCAGCTGCACCCAAATTCCCGATTTTTCGAGGTTTCTAGCTCTCGTATGAAGAGGTAGATCTCAATGGGATTATATTTACATGCATTAATTTCTCAGGACAACTGTGAAGATACCTAATTCATGTAAATCCATAAAATCTATAACTTTAGCAGTATTAACTGATATTCAGTATATCAACAACAAAATTTTGCAGATTTTCGACGACGTTTAATTTGGAGTTTAGCGATATCAATCCCTTTAATACGTCCATTTCTCAATTTGAAAAACTGCTAGAACAAACGCTATCAGAATAAATATAAGAAAAAAAATTTAATTTTGTACAATTTCATTTTGGAACTACATAGTGTAAAATTAAATTTTTCATTTGGTTGTATGATTTTTTCCACTTAATTTGTGAATACTTTTTTGGGTTGGAACCTGTGTTTGTATTCCTATCTTTCATAAATAAAATAAAATGAAAATATCGGAGATGTTATAGTTTGATTATTCGAACCATCAGAACATCCGAAGAATGATGATAACACATGCAATATGGTACGTTTCAAATCAAACACTTCAAGAAAACTTGAAGTACCATACGTGAAAGGTGTCATAAAAAAAGCGGGAATCACCACATGAAGCAGGAGAACCAAGTGAATATTTTACTTCACCCACTGACTGAAGTACACAACGATCGAGATAGGCGACTCAAACGAAAATGTCCAGCAGATCTGAAATGGATGTGAAAAAAAACTGGACAGGACCTCACAATGACACTTGAAAGCACTCAGATCTGAAGCCAGCAAATAAGCTCATAGAATGGATTTTTTCTGATTGCTCGTATTGTTATAATTATAAAAAAAAAAATTTATGGAAAAAAAGTTGAACAATCCGAAAACGAATAATCAAAAATTACTATTCTCACAAGAAAAAAAGTCCTTCACATTCACTCTGAATTTAATTAATTGAATTGTTAGCGGATAAACGAGCTTTTGTAAACCCCAATGAAGTCAAAAGCCGACCTCAGACTCACGTTTCGAACAAAATCTCTGCATAATGGTATTGGACACCCCACAAAAAGATTGATAATTTAAAAAAAGGGAATAAGAATTAGATGAATTCCAAATGAAAAAAATCACCTGCAAAGATTCAATAATGCATATAATATTCTACGGTTTTAATATCTGTTATAGTTTTTTGGTGTGACTTCGAAGTTCTCAAGGCAGAATGAAAATATATCAATTCAAGAACAAAATAATGGGTGTATTCTGCTTTTCATCTTCCAATCGTGCGGTACAGGGTACAGATCTGTAACGCAGGATTGATCTTCACCTATGTGACCACCTTACAAATTCACCCATGAATCGGAATGAATTGTACAGAGTTATTAGGTTCGAGTTCGTAATAAGATTCATTCCTGATTATACAGGGTGTCCGGGGAATAACTGTACATACTCTTACCAGAGATAGAGTTGGACTAGGTGATTACTGATTGACTATAAAAAATTAATTTCTGGATTTCCCTAGAAAGCTACAGGGTGATTTTCCAACTTCATGGAAATACTTAGGCCATCATAAAATCCAAACTTATTGACGGATATTATTGAAACTTGGGAGGTTATTGGCACATGCTAAGGCCGAGACAGAAAGATATCAATTATTTCATTATTCCAGGGCCGGACTCATTAATCTTCATTTGAAGTGTTGAGGGTAAAACAAACACTTTTTATTTCGAATTACAAATAATTGATTCGCTTTTTAGAAAGAAGCTAAATTATGCTTAAATTTGTGATATCGCTTAAAGTTGTCACATCAATAATTATTTTTTTATGAATTTTTGAATTTGGATAAAGTTCGAAAAATTGAATTTGTCACCATGAAGAGAAATGAAAATCTCATGTTTGAATACAAAATGCGAAAGTATTAGTAGAAAATTTTCAAAAAAGTTCAGAGCTTCAATAAGCACATTCCATAACGAAACAAAAACAAATGAAAGAAACTAAAATACAGTACAGAGTACCTAATAAAAATGAAAATAGGAGCGAATGAATTGCTGAGTCAACGTTATTTCAGAAGTGGTTCGAAATGACAACCATTAGCTTGTATTTATTTCTCTTGCCGATTTACTAATTCAGTTAGAGGTTTTTACATTGGAAGAAGTGTCACTTTGGTTTATATCTTTGTTGTCGAACACTCGGTATACATACGAATAATTTTGAAATATGCTTAATGTATTTCCTATACACTTAACCAATTTTTTTTTGATATACCTTCATTTACTCCATCGCAATGAGATCCGCGACTGGGGGTGGAAAACAAATAATTATAGTCTTCCTCGCCGTTAGTAACTTTCTAAAAAGAATTTGTTATTTATTTTCGACCTCCACAAGATGACTAAGTCCTGTTCAGGTAAATTAATTCTATTTTTCGAACTTTATCAAAATTCAAAAATTCATAAAAAAATAATTGTTGATGTGACAACTTTGAGCGATATCACAAATTGAAGCATAATTCACCTTCTTTCTAAAAAGCGAATAAATTATTTGTAATTCGAAATACAAAGTGTTTGTTTTACCCTGAACACTTTAAATGAAGATTGATGAGTTCAGCCCTGGAATAATGAAATAATTGATATCTTTCTGACTCGACCTTAGCATGTGCCAATAGCCTCCCAAGTTTCAATAATATCCGTCAATGAGTTTGGGTTTTATGATGGTCTAAGTATTTACATGAAGTTGGAAAATCACCCTGTAGCTTTCTAGGGAAATCCAGAAATAATTTTTTTATGATGAATCAGTTATCACCTAGTCCAACTCTATCTCTGGTAAGAGTATGTACAGTTATTCCCCGGACACCCTGTATAAGATAATATTCCGAGATCCAGCCAATCACCATTCTGAATGAATGACGCTGTATATTTAGTTTGAAATTCTTATGTTTTGTCGAAAAAATTGTAATATACAGGGTGAGTCGGGAGGAACGGACCAAACTTCAGGTGTGTATTCTATAGCTCGAAATAATATAAAAAAACTCATATGTTGTTATCCGATTTTCATTTATTCTCAAACTATAGCGTCATTATAAAAAACAACATTTTCTATATTAAAATGGTTTCATTTATAGCATTATTTAAATAAATGCACGAAAATCCCGCCATCAACCTAGAAACACATTCGTCTGCGAAGGGCTCTCGATGCTTTTCTGATTGATTCGTGCTTTTCTTTAAAAAGCAATGCCGTATTTCTAATGCGTCGAATTAGAGCATCCCGAGTGTCAACTTTAACTTTGTATACCTCGTTCTTGAACCAGCTCCACAAACAATAGTTCAATGGTGTGAGTTTTGGAGATCTTAGAGGCCAACTAATACGACCACAGCGACCAATCCATAGTCCGAGAAACTCTTGGTCTGAATATTGGTTGACCTTATTTAAATATTCTAATTACCCTACAGTTTGAAAACAAATGAGAATCGGATAACAACATATGAGTTTTTTGGAATTATTTCGACCTGCAGAATACACACCTGAAGTTTGGTCCGTTCCTCCCGACTCACCCTGTATATCGGTACAAATGAATGTTTTCGTCATATTGAGGTTGATTCTGATGCGAATCTCGAAATACCAAATTTTCAGTATGATTGTTGACAGATCTAAAACTTAGAATATTTCTGTATACTGAATATATGCAATGATAATATTTGGGAGTTTCATTAAGAGTTTTCTCCACCTACTTTAACAACATTTGAGACGAATCAATACATTTTGAGCATAATGTTATGTTTATTTCTTTACGATGCAAAAAACGTCTATAAAGTCATAAAACTCGTCCCGTGAACGACAGACCAGTGATGCCGCTTGCTCCGGATGCCACTTCAGCCGCTAAATGTAAAACCGAGAATATACATATCCGTGAATATAATATACACGAGTGTGACGACAGCGCCACCAAACCCGATCGCGCAGAACCTCTGACATACAGGACGTTCAGAAATGGTAAAATTTGGCGTCCAGCCAATTATCATCGCAATGTATAGAGGATGCCATGCTGAACCGTTCTGTGTGATTTTCAGCTGATGGTAAAGTGGCATCCGTATATCGGATGCCACATTACCGCGGATGCCACTCTTACCGCGATTTTAACATGGGAGGATGCCAAAATGTACCGTAGATATATATATATATATATATATATATATATATATATATATATAATATATATATATATATATTATATATACATATATATTCTTATGAAAAAGAGAGCTAAACTAGTACATTGAATGTTGAAACAAAAAGTACCTAAGCTGAGGTAAAAAAAGAACGGGGTATCATAACATTCTTTGTATGATACTATAGAATCATACGATACTATCAACACTAGTATCATACGATACTATACAGCCAGGGGAAAAAACCTCAGCCGAAAAAACCTGCCTCCCCGTAAACAAAATAACATAAAAATGACAAAAAAACTCCATCAATTTCCCTTTCCGAATCTGTTGAAAGTTACGAAACTGACAATTTTTCAACATAACAAGCTAAACTTGTAAAAAATCAATTATTACATACCTTTCAACTGTCCTCTTTCACGTGGATTTTTTTTTTCTGTTGCCGTGTGGGTTTCTTGCAGAAGAATCTCTTTGATACCATGTTCATCAGCTAATTTGGAGACGTAATCACACTTTCCTTTCGAAATTCCTTCGATATTCAAATTCAAAATCCACAAATTGTTGCTCTCTGGTCGTGAGGGTTTTTTCAAACCAGATACGACCTTCCAGGTGATGATTTTTCGGCACTTCAGATGTTTGAAGACCGCTACGGGACCCCAATGAAAGGCAATCATCTCCCATAGATAAACCAAACATGTTATAACACAAGAAAACAGAATATTTTTCAGGACCGAAAACTAAGACATATTACGAGAATTGTCATTCTGTATGGATCAGGAATGGTCAATTTTTTTTCGCAGAGGGCCGAATAGAAAAATTTTTCATAGACTACGGGCCGAGAAGATATTTCCAAGAGAAAAATTAAATTCATTCAACAAGAACGAAATAAACTTACCGTTCCTTACAAGAGGATAATTAAAAAAAACTTGAACTCATATAATTCCAAAAAAAAAACAACTTCATAACTCATCAGTCACTAGTTTTCAACTAATGAGTCACCTGGAGTTGCGTTTTCTCCACAAGAGCATCGTTATTTAGTGGGACGTCTGATGTTGTTGCTCACGTAGGTAATGTATTTTTCAAATTTGAATCCATAATCCTTGATTGTTGATCGATTTTCGAATAAAAGATTTGCAAAGGTAACTCACGACACAGAGTTTTCAGAATAACATTGTGCGCTAAAAATAGATTCATAGAAAAATCGATAATTCGGATCATAGATTAATACTTCATACTTATTAGTATTTACCTACTTTTTGTTTCAACATTTATTGTATTATTTTATTTTATTAAGTGTGTCTTTACTTCTCTCTTCTATTTGTTATCAAACACACTCATGGAGTCTTTCATTCACAAAATTTATTGTATTATTTTTAACTCTCTTTTTCATAAGAATATATATCTATGATTCCGATCAAATGTATTCGGCAATCTGTCATTCTCATCCACCTTATCAAAAAGTATTAAGTGAATGAATAATAAATCCATACTTGAAGAAATTTTCAATTTTACCTAGATTATATTTGAAAAATTAGAAATCCCTATCATATATGGGGCCTATTGCAGATTGCCACTTCTCCGTTTGCACTTTTCAATTTCGAATGAGTTTTGTGCAATGAGGGTTATTCGTTCGAAAAGTTGCGAATTATTTTGGTGCAATAGGCTCCTGGATCAAAAAAATGTGCCTCTGAAATGAAGCGTGAAGCTCGATCAATTCGATCTGAAGTGACATTTCCACTTCCACTTGGAAAGGGACATGAATATTTGGAATTGAAATTTATTCGGCAATCTATCATTCTAATCAAAAAGTATTGAGTTGATGAATAATAAATCCATACTTGAAGAAATTTTCAATTTTCAATCTAATTTTTCAAATAATAATCATATTCGAAAAATTAGATTGAATATTCGGAATTGAACGCTTAAAAAACACTAATGATTTCTTCGAAAATATCTTCACCCCTCGTGGGCCTTAGCCTTGGCCTTAACGCAAGCAATTCTTCTGTTAGTTTGAAATTTTGATCGACTGCTCGAATAAAGATTGCTAACTGATATCAATGATATGAGTGCTCTCATCCAATGTTAAGGAAAAAGCAAGAGATGCTTCCATCACATTTCCAAGAGCAACTTTTATACAGGGTGGCCATTTGAAAACGAAACAGACGAGATTACAGACGAAATAAATTTTTCCGATAGAAATGCTCGGACAGGTCGATTTCTGTTTCGAGGGGGACAACTTAAGATGTAGGTTATGGACGCATAGCGCTTCAACCCTTGCTACTACAACCCTCACCCCCAATTTTTGAATAGGGAAGATGGGGTGAGTGATACCTCATTTGAAAGGTATTTTTATACTGATTTCAGCACAGTAATTGTTTTTTCATTTTATGCATTAGTTCTCGAAATACAGGGAGGCCATTTGAAAACGAAACAGACGAGATTACAGACGAAATAAATTTTTTCGATAGAAATGCTCGGACAGGTCGATTTCTGTTTCGAGGGGGACAACTTAAGATGTAGGTTATGGACGCATAGCGCTTCAACCCTTGCTACTACCCCCAATTTTTTAATAGGGAAGGTGGGGTGAGTGATTTGAAAGGTATTTTTATACTGATTTCAGCACAGTAATTGTTTTTTTCATTTTATGCATTAGTTCTCGAAATACAGGGAGGCCATTTGAAAACGAAACAGACGAGATTACAGACGAAATAAATTTTTTCGATAGAAATGCTCGGACAGGTCGATTTCTGTTTCGAGGGGGACAACTTAAGATGTAGGTTATGGACGCATAGCGCTTCAACTCTTGCTACAAAAAATAGGGTTCTAATTTGAAAAACGAAAGTTATGGGCCAATCTTGATCCCAATTTTTGACCCAACATTTGGAACACCCTGTGATGAGTTTTTCAAAATTCTAGAAATGTACAATATTTCCACATTCTTCGACTTCAAAAATGTGAAAACGGTTTGTGCTTAAGGTATCTAGATTAGGAATAACAAACTTAATACCGAATACTCTTTTCTCTCTTTTTCTCGATACTTTTGAGAGTATTTCGACGAATGGGACGATTTGAGTACGAATGTATTCAGAATTGCATACTCTGTCAAATTCAAAAAGAAAAAAATAGAAAAAAAAATTTTTTAAATTTTTTTTTCGCTCCCTGTATAACTGAAAGTGGTCAGGCTCCAAGAATATTTTAGCTCGGTAGATAATGTCAAACAATATCATAATCCCAATTTTCAGATTTCAAATAAGTGAAGTTATCCAGAAACGCCTAATAGGCCGTCGAACTTGGTACACCCTGTATAGTATATAGGGTGTTTCATTTGAAATAAGAAAGTTGATTTGATACCATTTCCGGTGAAAGCGAAAGTCATTGATAACTGAAAAAGAATAATAAATGAAGATTTCTTCACTTATATCTTCACACAAAATCTGAAACTGTTGAGTTATCATTTCTACATGAAATTCTAATGGGCACTCCCGGTGGGACACCTGTATAGTCACAAATTCATTTCTGGCTGGCATCATTATAATATACACGTATTTCTGGGTGGAACCACCACTCGCGTATTTCTGGCTGAGAATATATTTTGGCTGGGTCCTCAATCAGTTTCAGATTGTATTTAGGCAGAAAAAAACATATAATGAATTGATAACCACTTCTTTTTTCAAGTCGGTTTAAAATGGGGCACTGCCTTGCGTTATCATTGCACGATGTGTAAATTACTGAACGAATTCTGTTTATTCTTTTATGCTGCATTGCATTGTATTGCCATGGAAAGGTTCTCATGAAACAAAAAATCAGAAGAGTTGCTCGGGAAACGAAAAATTCAAGAAAACTTTAACGTTGCGCATTCACCAATTAGTCAATTTATCACATCGGACCATATAACTACAGTCAGATAGAGGAATAATTTCGCAAATTACTTTTTCGTGCTTTTGTGCTGTTTTCATTGTTATGTGAAGGTTTCAATGAAAAAAATCGGAGAATGTCGTTGAAGATTAGAAAATGTAAGTAAACTTAACGATGCTTCCTGGCGCATTCGCAAATTGGTTTCATTCAGTAAAAATTACAACAAACGAAAACCTAACGAAAACAATTACTTAATCATGTTTAAGTTATTGATCAATGATGTGCAACTAGCTGGCCCGAGCTACTTCTTGTGCCAATATAGATTATTACTATCGTTATTATGACTTTCGCTTCAGTCTGCCAGCTCTCACACTTTTCTTCAGAGAAACATTCACTCATCCCAGATATCTTAGATATCAGAAGTATTAAGCTCCGTTGAAACCCTTTTCAAGTTTTCGGACTCATGCTGGTAGTTGAGTTCGGAAAGCTCCTCCTCGGAATTATGAAAACAAGGTTTTTATTCCTCAATCTTGACCTCATCCTTTTAATAATTACATTATTTCATCACTTTTTACTCGAATTAATTATTAAAGGAAAATTTAGAAGAATTTAACTAATAATTGGGAAATTTCGTTTTATTATGATACCTCTAAGCTGCGACAGAATTTATCCGTTTTTTGCAGAGCCACAAAACAATTTGTTCGAAAACTTTTCTACTTATTCTGAAAAAAAACCGATTTGAAACAATTATGTCAACTTTAGGGTACAAAAACTTTGTTCTTTGTTTCTTGTTGTCAGGTTTCATTTTCCTGACAGTATTCTTGGTCTTGAATGCTGTTCAAACGTTGCATCTGTTGCTGCTTCTCTTGGTTCTCGGCCTTTTGAAGTATCTTTTTGGGGTAGCCGTTTCTCATATGGGTTTCTGTTATGTTGTTGAACTCCCCATCACGATCTTCTGGACTAGAGCATGACTTGGTTGCTCTGTCATGTGACCATACGGCTACTCCTAATTTGGTATTCTGTAGCAAAGAGTTAGGTTCTAAACGTGAGCCTTCGGTACTCCAGAACCAAAAGGCGTTGAACTCCAGAACTTTTTATTTCATCAGAAAAACAGAAGGTTGAATAATGAACTGTTAGCGTAGTCTGAGTTGTAATGAGATCAGGCCTCAGAGGAGATACGTGTATTGAAAACTTAGTAGTCTTCATTGAGATTATTACAAATGTGAGATTATCATGATTGAGAAATCAATATTTATGATCTATAACGTTGGTCTGTAAAGAAAATGCTAATTAATCAACTGAGACGACATTTACAGTGACAAACTGCTTTTAGTAAGCAGGGTTAGTGTTCATCAGAAAAATAGAGGCTACAATTGACAATTATGAGGATTATAACATGAGTGTAATATGTATGAATTAGAATCACAAACCAATTGATTCGAGGAAGCAGAAGGCTTGAGATCCTACTTGTTAAATGCTTCAGATGAATGAAGTTGAGAATTTCTTATGTATAATGGGGAGATCATACCAGTTGAATGGTTTCATCAATATGTGAGGAGACCGCTCAAGGTGAAGCAGGGATTGAGACTGTCAATCAGGTTCAATGTTTGAGCTACTTGATCGTTCAAATACTTCAGAGAAGTTCACTTGGTTTTATTGGGGGAAAGAAGATGATTCCATGAATCACCTTTGCGTTTGAGGATTTTCATTATTCTGAAACTCGAGAACAATAATTAGCAAGTGTTATGAGAAGTGAATAGTTGAGAAATGGGATGAATCGATTAAGAGAATGAGATGTACATGAGAATATAATAAATCAGTGTCCATTACCATAGAGAATGTTCATTCTTGGAGCAAATAATCATTTCCATGTGGGAAGTCTAGAGATTTCTGAAAAATCTATGAGAACTGCAAAAATATACCAAAAAATATATCTTAGAGGAAACAAATACATTAGTTCAATACAATAGAGATCTTATTAGAACAACTCATTACAGAGGATTACCAATATTTTTATAGATTTTCATGATCTGAAACGTGAACAAATTTCCAAACTTCATAAAAAGCAGGAAAATAACATGGAATATGCAACAATTAAAGATTCTGAGAATTCACTCACTTTGAGGATTAGTTACTTCAAGAAATGAACGAGATGATCAGTTATTAAGCGAGGTGGCTTTTTGAAAAAAAATTCCAATTTACAAGAGTAGCACAAGAGGGGGTCTTTTCACAGTTAAAGCTGAATAAAAAAGAGAGCGATTAATCGATTCAATTAATGAACATGAGTTAATCTGTCAATTTGACGCGAGCAGTCAATCAGCCGACCAAAGAGCTGTCGGAGTGGAGTTGGCCTTGCGCTGCAATCCAACCATATTCGTAGCTGAGGATGAGGTCTGAGGGGGGCAATGCTCAATTTTCAACACACCCAGATATTCTTTATCTCCAGAGAAGGCCTGCAGATTGGGTCGGGAGTTTTCGCCATGAAAGCTGCTTCTTTCAATTCCCTTCTTCTCCATCTTTTTTCCTTTGATATGGAAGCTTCGTCCTATTTGACGTTGTGGTCCTCGTTCCAAGAATGTTGGCTACCCTGGATTTCTCTGTTTCTTCTAGTTGAGCTAGTCCTTGGTGCTCTTCGATTCTGACTTTCATAGGGCGTTTTGTTTCACCAATCTAGGATCTGCCAAATTGACATGGTATTTCATAGCAATCTTTGGTTCTTTGATTCCCGTTTTCAGGATTCACTTTCGTGAGTTTTCCTCTGACAGTACCTTTGGTCTTTAATGCTGTTCTAACGTTGCATCTGTTACCAATTCTTCTTATTTTCTCGGATATCCCCTCCACATATGGTATGACAGAGGTTATCGTTTTGGTCAGCTCATTGTCTGTTGGTTGTTGCTCTGTTGCCGCTTCTCTTGGTTCTCTGGCCTTTTGAAGTATCTTCTTGGGGTATCCGTTTCTCTTATGGGTTTCTGTTATGTTGTTGAACTCCTCATCACGATCTTCTGGACTAGAGCATGACTTGGTTGCTCTGTCATGTAACCATATGGCTACTCCCAATTTGGTATTCTGTAGCAAAGAGTTAGGTTCTAAACGTGAGCCTTCGGTACTCCAGTACCACAAGGCGTTGAACGACGTTATATTCTCCAGAACTTTTTATAGAGTTATTTCATCAGAAAAACAGAAGGTTGAATAATGAATTGTTAGAGTAGGCTGAGTTGTAATAAAAGTGAAATCAGGAATTAGAGGAGATACGTGTATTGATAGCTTAGTAGTCTAAGTCTGTTCTTCATTGAGATTTTTACAAATGTGAGAATATCATGATTGAGAAATCAATATTTATGATCTATAACGTTGGTCTGTAAAGAGAAGGCTAATTAATCAATTGAGACAACATTTACAGTGACAAACTGCTTTTAGTAAGCAGGGTTAGTGTTCATCAGAAAAATAGAGGCGACAATTATGAGGATTATTATAGGAGTGTACTATGTATGAATTAGAATCACGAACCCGTTGATTCGGGGAAGCAGAAGGCTTGAGATATTACTTGCTGATGAGTGTTTCAGTATATGAAATTAAAAATTTCTTTTTCATAATGAGGAAATCATACCAGTTGAATGGTTTTATCAATATTTGAGGAGACCTCTCAAGGTAAAGCAGGGACTGAGACTGTCAATCAGGTTCAATGTTTGAGCTACTTAATCGTTCACATACTTCAGAGAAGTTCACTTGGTTTTATTGAGAAAGAGGACTGATTCCATGATTCACCTTGGTGTTTGAGGATTTTCATTAATCTGAAACTCGAGAACAATAATTAACAAGTGTTATGAGGAGTGAAAAGTTGAGAAATGGGATGAATCGATTAAGATAATGATATGCACATAAGAATATAACAAATCAGTATTATTACCAGAGAGAATGTTCATTCTTGGAGCAAATAATCATTTCCATGTGAGGAAAATCTATGATAACTGCAAAAATATACCAAAATATATATCTTAGAGGAGTCAAATACATTGGCTTAATGTAATAGAGATCTTATTAGAATAAAGTGAGGGAGGATTACCAATATTTTCATAGATTTTCAGGATCTGAAAAGTGGACAAATTCTCAAACTTTATGAAAAGCAGGAAAATTACATGGAAACTGCAACAATGAATAATTCTGAGAATTCACTCCCCGTTTAGATTAGCTTTTCCAAGACAATGAACGAGATGATCAGTTTTAAGCGAGGTGACTTTTTGAAAATTCTAATTCACAAGAGTAGCACAAGGGGAGGTCTATTCACAGTCAGAGCTGGATAACAAAAGAGAGAAAAAAGAAATTAATTGATTCAATTGATGAGCATGAGTTAAGCTGTCAGCTCCTAGTTGAGTTAGTCTTTGCTTCTGACTTTCAGAGGGCGTTTAGTTTCACCAATGTAGGATTCATACATTCATATGGTATTTCGTAGACGCAATCTTTGGTTTCTTGATTTTCGTTGTCAGGTTTCATTTTCGTGAGTTATCTCCTGACAGTATCCTTGGTCTTGCATGCTGTTCTAACATCTGTTACCAATTCTTCTTTTTTTCTCGGATAACCCCTTCACATATGGTATGACAGAGGTTATCGTTTCGGTTGGTTCATTGGTTGTTGCGTTGTTGCTCTGTTGCTGCTTCTCTTGGTTCTCTGGCCTTCTGAAATTTCTTCTTGGTCTAGCCGATTCTCTTATGGGCTTCTGTTATGTTGTTGAACTCCTCTTCACGATCTTCTGGACTATAGCATGTCTTGGTTGCTCTGTCTTATCAGCATCTGGCTGCACCCAATAAGGCATCTTGCAGCAAAGAGTACGGTTTTAAACATGAGTTCTTTGGTTCTCCAGAACTTCTTATTGAGATTAATAGACCAATCGTACGAAAATTGTTTTTGTTCTCTAATTTTGCAAGTTATAAGTTTATCCTGTAACAAAGAGTAAGGTTGTGAACGTGAGCGTTTTGGTAGCCAAAAGACGTTAGGCGACGTTATGTTCTGCAGGTTATTCAACCAATCCTATGAATTTTCTTGAAGTTAAGCACGGTCGTTACATTTTCTCCTAGTTCGACTCACGCGTATCATCAACCCTTATAGTCTAAGATCCCAGGGCCCCAAGACCTTACTTATTTTTGAAGTAACGAATTTCACAGTATAGATAGTCTTATATGTGTTTAATAGTAAGTGCATACTCGCTATCTTAGCTAGGCGGCCCGTTCACAGGTAGAAGGTAGAAAAGATAGACAAAAACATACCGAACTTTTCTTAAATTCGAAGAACTGATTTTTATATATGTCACGCAGAATATTATGAAAAATAAATATTTCATATTGCCAGACAGTTTCCGTGGGCCGTTATTTCCCCCCGGCGCTTCAAATTTCAATAAAAAAAATGACAGGTTAGAAACATTGTTGCGAAATGGCCAGATTCAGCACTTTTGTTGAATTCGAAGCACTGATTTTTATATATGTAACGCAAAATATTATAAATAAATAAATATTTCATATTGCCAGACCGTTTCCGTGGGACGTAATTCCACCCAGACGCTTTAAATTTCAATAAAGAAATCACAGTCAGAAACATTGTTGCGAAATGGCCAGATTCAGCACTTTTATTAAATTCGAAATAAATATTTCATATTGCCAGACCGTTTTCGTGAGCCGTAATTCCTCCCAGACGCTCTAAATTTTATTGAAAAAAAAAACTTTTTTACAGTCGAAGTCTTTAGGGGATCATTTCGATACTTTTCGTGGAAAGCCCGACCAATCCCAAGGGCCAAACATTTTGCCAGACACAATCAAAATTTTGTTAGGTCCCTAGAGACTATTAATTTTTTTGCCTACAAAGTGTATGTTTCCAACATCAAATTATGGTAATGACAATTTATTATTATAATTATAACAGAAAAAAAAAAATCTTTTTCATCTTAATCTTAATCTTCATTGTCAGCTTCACTCGATGGTAAACTCGTACCTGGCGTTTTACAATATTTTTATTGATAGAGGTTTCGAAACTATGGGTTCTTCGAATTTCCTCAAGTTGGTAGAATCTGCCTTGTGGGCCGTAATTCCTTGCATACACTTTATAGGCAAAAAATTCATGGTTTCTAGGAAACTAATAAAAATTCTGATTGTGTACTGGCAGAATATTTGGCCCTTGGGATTGGTCTGGCTTTCCACAAAAGGAATTAGAATAATTCCCCAAGGACTATATTCAAAATTGAAGACTTTAAATGTAAGAAAAGTTCATTTTTTTAATTAAATTTAAAGCGTCTGGGAGGACTTACGGCCCACGGAAATAGTCTGGAAATATAAAATATTTATTTTTTATAATATTTTGCGTTACATATATAAAAATCAGTGCTTCGAATTTAACGAAAGAACTGAATCTGGCCCTTTCGAAACAATGTTTCTAACTGTGATTTTTTTTAAATTTAAAGCGTCTGGGAGGAATTACGACCCACGGAAATGGTCTGGCAATATGAAATTTTTATTTTTTATAATATTCTGCTTGACATATATGAGAATCAGTGCTTCGAATTCAACAAAAGTGCTGAATCTGCCCATTTCGCAACAATATTTCTAACTGATATTTTTTTATTGAAATTTAAAGCGTCTGGGGAGGAATTACAGTCCACGGAAACGGTTTGGCAATATGAAATATTTAATTTTTATTATATTCTGAGCGACATATATAAAAATCAGTGCTTCGAATTAAACAAAAGTGCTGAATCTGGCCATTTCGCAACAATGTTTCTAACTGTGATTTTTTTTTTAATTTAAAGCGTCTGGGAGGAATTACGACCCACGGAAACGGCAATATGAAATTTTCATTTTTTATAATATTCTGCGTGACATATATGAAAATCAGTGCTTCGAATTCAACAAAAGTGCTGAATCTGGCCATTTCGCAACAATATTTCTAACGGTGATTTTTTTTATTGAAATTTGAAGCGTCTGGGAGGAATTACGGCCCACGGAAACGGTCTGGCAATATGGAATATTTATTTTTCATAATATTCTGCGCGACATATGAAAAAATCAGTACTTCGAATTTAAGAAAAGTTCGGTATGTTTTTGTCCACTTTTTCTACCTGCTACCTGTGAACGGGCCGCCTAGTCAAGCTAGTCATTATGAACACACTATTTAACACATATAAGACTGTCTATACTGTAAAATTCGTTCCTTCAAAAATGAGTAAGGTCTGGGGGTCCTGGGATCTTTTTCTATTATCAGCATGGGGTTTTGGAAACGACGGAAGTGCATCCCATCCCTTAATTTGCACTGCCCGCATCGTCTAACTCGCACAAGGGACTAGAGTAAACACCTTTAGCCGCGTCAAGTCGATTCGGGAGAAGGAGAAAGTGGAACAGGGGAGTTCTCCGTTTTCACCCTCTTCTCGCAACGTTCCGGGTTGCGATCTTCTTCAGCGGGCAGCGTGGCAACACCGTCTGCTCCTTGTTCTTGGCGGCGGAGGGTTGTTTTGGTCCTCCGCGAGCCCGATTTTCGTGGCGCGCCGATCGCTAGTTACGCGAGTTCGTACGGCGGCTGGCATCATTTTGTCGCGGTTTGCACACGAGTTCGGACGCGCGAGAACCTCTGACATGTGAGCGGTGGAGTCGAATATTCGCGTGAGAGTGATTTTTCGCTTGGGAATTTTGTTGAATCCGGAGGCATGACAGGTGAGGGCGTAGATATATGGGGAATAAACTTTTTTCAGGGGTTTAATACAGGGTGTACCAAGTTCGACGGACTACTAGGCCTTTCTGAAGAACCTATTCGGAATCTGAAAATTGGGATTATATTATTGCTTGACATTATCTACCGATCTAAAATATTCTTGGAACCTGACAACTTTCAGTTATAAAGGGAGTGGAAAAAAATTTTGGTGAAATTTTTATTGGTGCTTTTTTAATTTCGAATTTGATAGAGTATGCAATTCTGAATACATTCGTACTCAATTCGTTGCACTCGTCAAAATATCGAGAAAAAACTGAAGAAAAAAAGGGAGATAAGTGTATTCGGTATTATGTTTTTTATTCCTAGCCTAGATATCGTACGCACAAACTGTTTTCACATTTTCGAAAGCGAAGACTGTGGAAATATTGTACAATTTCAGAATTTTGAAAAACCCGTCACAGGGTGTTCCAAATGTTGGTTCAAAAATTCGGATCAAAATTGGCTCATAACTTTCGTTTTTCAAATTAGAAACCTATTTTTTTATGATTGCTTTGGATTCTGCCAGAAAAAATGATGATAATGTTCCCACATGTTGATGCTCCCAAAATTACTAATTCTTGAGTTATTTAGGATTTTTTGTTTCTATTCATGAAATCTGTTTTATATCAACAATGATTAATGAATTCAGAAAAAAGGAAGTCACTAGTGAATTATTCGAGTAATTTATCTTCTATGACCAAGGTCATTGTTGATATGAAACAGATTCTATGAATTTGACGGTACCTACTACATCAGGAGATCCTGCATAAGTCAAGTATTATTAATCTTAGTAGTATTAACATGTTGGACCATAATCATAATTTTTCTTCGCACAATCCAACGCAATCATAAAAAAATACGGTTCTAATTTGAAAAACGAAAGTTATGGGTCAATCTTGATCCCAATTTTTAAACCTACATTTAGAACACCCTGCAAAGTGTTTTTCAAAATTCTGAGAATGTACAATATTTCCACATTCTTCGCCTTCATAAATGTGAAAACGGTTTGCGCTTACGATATCTACGTTAGGAATAACAAAAATAATACCGAATACACTCATCTCCCTTTTTTCTTCAGGTTTTTCTCGATATTTTAGAAAGTATTTTGACAAATGCAACCAACGATTTGTGTACGAATGTATTCAGAATTACATACTCTATCAAATTCGAAAACAAATAAACAGAAAAAAATTTCTTGAAAATTTTTTTTTCACTCCCTGTATAACTGAAAGTGATCAGGCTCCAAGAATATTTTAAATCGGTAGATAATGTCAAACAATAGCATAATCCCAATTTCCAGATTTCAAATAGGTCCCGTTCTCCAGAAACGCCTAATAGGCCGTCGAACTTGGTACACCCTGTATACTTGGTGGCCAATTTTTGCGTGCTCCTTTCCATGAACAAATGTAATATTTCCTTCAAATGTTTGCTGGTATTTCAGGACCCAGTGACGATTTTCGGTACCCTGATGAGATTCTACATTGTATCACCTTTTGAAGTTGCCTTCACATGTTCATGTTCAAAAAAATTGATTTTGTTTGTTGCATCCAATGGAATGAAAAAAAAAATTTATCGTAAAAAATAGAAATAGAAATAATTTATTGATCCTTTTCGACACAAAGTGTATAGGACAAGTCCAAACAAATACAATATAATAAGAATAAGAAATAATAATTCAAAATTTACATCAAGTTCATGTCGATCATATACTCGTCTACACTATAGTAAGCTTTTTTTACCAATATTTTTTTCACCATTTTCCCATACTCGCGCCTATTCAGTGCCCTCACACTCTGAGGTAAATGATTATATAATATAATGCCTTTATACATAATGAAGGACTTAAATTTGGAGGTTCTATGCACTGGAATAGAGAGAGTGTCAGTACTTCATGTGGAATAACTGTGGTAATTTGACAGTTTGGTAAATCTATCTATATTATTCTTCATATACATCAAAGCTCTATACAAATATATACAAGGAGTGAGGATGTTATTATCTCTAAAAATTGGCCGGCAGGAAGTGCGTGGATGTAGTCCAAAGATCATACGTAGTATACGTTTTTGGGACAACAATACTCTGTTAAAATCAACAGAGTCACCCCAGATCAGAATACAATAATCTATATGGCTAAACACCAGGCCATAGTATAGATTCAACAACACTTCAAAAGGCAGGGAGTTCTTCAAACGGTATATAACGTAAAAAGATGAGCTAAGCTTCTTACATACCCTTTCGACTTGTTTGCACCACCTCAAGTTTTCGTCAACATAGACACCCAAAAACTTGACTACTTCTTTAGCTTTCAGTACTATACCATTGTAGCATATATCAAATGTGCTGTCTTTTGCACTTCTCAGTGAAAATCTAACACATTCGGTCTTGTCAGTGTTCATAATGAGTGCATTTTCTCTACACCAGTTTTCAAATTGGTCGATTAGGGATATACAGATGACTTTCAGATCGTTCAGGTCTGCAGCAGATACAGCAATTGACGTATCGTCAACAAAAATAATCAGTTCGGTCAAGATTGATACCAGATGTTTGGGTAGATCATTTATGAGAATAATGAAGAGCATTGGGCCCAATATAGAGCCCTGTGGAACTCCTAGCTCGCAAACACGCCTGTCAGACCACTGGCTGTCCACCTTCACAGACATTGTACGCCCTGTTATGAAGCTGCATACCCAATCTAGAAAAACCCCCCGAAAACCCAGACTATATAGTTTATTCAGAATGAATCTAGGTGTTATACAGTCAAAGGCTCTTGAAAGGTCAAAAAACAAACCTGCTACATGGAGACCTTTATCGAGAGACTCATAGACATACTCAAAAAACTCAACAACAGCATATAGGACAATTACAAATCGATAGAAGAGTTCCAGAGTTTCCACTCGAATTGATGGTTCGAAAACACTAACTTCTCTAATTCGGTGTTGAATCTGTTCATTCTACCTTTTCTTGTAGAACAGAATCGTGTGAGAGTATCTCAGTTTCACACAGTAATATAAATTTATAAATAATTATAACTTCATTTCCAGTGATAACATAAAAATAAACTGGAAAATACAAAAATTACTTCCCACATAGATAAATCTTGTGATGGGAATGAACAAATTGCCTTCATATTAGTCTCCTGCCACGGATTTATTCATAAGCTGTCGAATTTGTGCGATATTTATGAGAATACTCCATTAATTTGAAGAAAAATTCAGTGAATTCGAGGAAATAGTGTATAATAATCTCACAAAAGGCTCATTCTAACACTCATTTCTAATAAAACCTAATCTAATTAATATAAACTGCTCTGAAACATGAGTTAGGTTAGGTCAGGTTGCAAAAAAAATATAGTTTGAATGAGATTTTGTGATGAAAATTCATATTAATTTTAAGTTGCAGGAAACAAAATCAATTTTAGGCTGTAGGTCTGCAGCGAATACAGGGTGGTTAAGACAAATCGAATAAAATAACGAAGTTTTATTTCCAGAGAATTCAAGCATTTCAAGACTATAAAAAACAATGTATGACCTTCACGGGCATCAATAACAGCTTGACATCTTCTGTGCATACTACACACGAGGTTGTTGAACATTTCTCGATGAATTTGGTTCCATAAACAGGCCAGAAGCTCTCTCAGGTCATTTAAGGATTCTGGGGTAGGTTGATGATTATCTAATCATCTTTGGAGCATGTTCTATGCAATTCAAATCTGGTGAGTGCGGAGGTATTGGTAAATGTGGAATTCCATGCAAGCTCCTCGCGCTCATTCTCAACTATGGCTGCACGGGACGGTCTAGCGTTATCGTCTAGAAATTGAAAAGTTTCTAGCAGCGTGAAAATTTGGCAAAATATTGTCAATGACATGTCGCATATTGTTTAAGGCGTTCATATTGCCAGGACAAATGATCTGTAGATCTGTGCGCCTGTTGAAACATATCCTGGCCCATACCATAACACTACCCCCTCGGAATGGATGGACTTCTTGGACATAGCGACGATTACGGGATATGCGTATATTTGTTCATATCCTTTATCTTCGAGAATCTGAAAATCGTTCATATCTGGATTCATCAGTGAAAAGGACAATACGCCATTGATCGTTCCGATTGATATGTTGCCTTGCCCATTCCAGTCTTTGACGCTTATGGTCACGTGTTAATGGAACTCCTCTTAATGGACGTCTTGAACCTAGATTCACCTCTCTCAAACGTCGTCTGACCTCTTCGATGGAAACTTGGACCCCATAAGCATTTGAAGAGTATTCCGTGGCATTCTACACGTAGATGTAGGCTTTCTTCTCGCCGAAACGGGGATGAAACGATCATGAGCAGGTGTTGTTTTTCGTCGCCCACCAAGCCTTGGTCTTACCAACACGGAACCTGTCTCCCTATACCTATTCCACAGTCGAGATATCACACTTTGGCTGACATGGAGCCTTTCTGCTACAACAACCTGAGTTAGGCCACCCTGTAGCATTCCGATAGCCCCATTATCCTCAGCGTTGGCATTTCCAGAAAATTCGTTTCAAATCGAAGCCGTTGATAAACTGACTCCAATTCTAAATAAAAACATTCATGAGGCATATGCAGAGAACTAAACATTAGTTTGGCGACTAGACTGACGAAATGTCTCATACTGATTTTTATTGGATCGATTCAAGTTGTTATTGAGTTTTAAATGATTTTAGAGCGATTTTTTTCGAAGATTACATACTTTTCAAAACAATTGAATACAATATATCTAACTCTTGTGGAGCAGTATACATTGTTTTCACTAAATCATTGAACTTTCATTAAAATTTATATAATATATCCATAGATATATATCATTAAGAGATTTCTGCATTGAAAAATATTGATTGGCTGAGCTGTTTTCTCTGTCCCTATTTTGCTATTTTCGTTCAATGCAATTTTAGTGGAAACTGCGGCAAATACATACCTGTATATTGGATTTAGTAGGATTGGAGACAGCCCCAAGCAAACAATGGAGGCAGCCATGGCTCTCACAGGATTATAATTTCCGATAACGGACAATAAACAGTTACCACTGATTGCTGATAACTCACCCGTACAAATAGAACTGATATTGCCTTCGGTGCAATCGCCTGAGGCTAACACTCTCAGGGTAGCTCTGTGAAATTGGCACCCCCAAATGCGAATTTAGTTACCAAAATGCAGGTTAGTTTCTGCATCGTAGGACGACCTAGTTTTTTATTCATCCAGGCACCGAGCAAGGGATATGAGAATAGTATGTTCTAAAAGAAGTTGCAGAATGACCTCCTATTCCAACACGAATGCGAAAAGCATGAGTGTTGGAATTGCCTTTTGCCATGAGTTCCAGACGATATTTTCTTTATTTCAGTCAAGTTTTGTGAAATACTCTCAATTTTCAATAGAAATTGAGAATAGTGAGTTTTGTATAGTATCTTTCAGTTGGTGTGACTTACGAAATTTGACAGCTTACTGTATTTGAACTGATGTTATTGGAGAATTGACAGGATCAGAGGACAGTACTGACAACCAAAAATTGAAAAATATAACTACAGACAATTAAGAAAGAGTTTCTGGAGAAGGAGAAAACTGAAAAAGAAACACTCTGGCAGAATCTCCCAGGGTTGGATCGCTCCAAAAAGTTCCTTCGGAATTTTGCAACTGCAAGATCCAAAAGATATTTGGATTTCAGTAAGAACCAACTACACCTCCACACTGGCTTTCTTACAGGGCATTGTCGCCTCAGAAAGCACTTACTGAGAATGGGCGTATCGGACACTGACGAGTGCAGATTCTGTGGGGAGGAGGAAGAAACTCCTATTCACCTAGTCACAGAATGCTTTGGCATTGTAAGCCAAAGGAAACAATGTTTTGGTCAACAGACCTGTAGAAGTGAGGAATTAGCCTCACTGAAGCATTTCGAGATATTGGATTTCATAAGATCTCTGGGATGGAAGGCGAGCTGTGAAGCTTTGTCAGGGGGCACAATAAACCATAAGGTCGTAGTGGACTGTAACCCCTTTTAAACTATCAACTACAAACAATGCTGTAATGAATTCATTATGGGCCCTGTATAAAAAAAAATTAAAACTGCTTATAATGATATTTTTAAGTAGAAGTCAGTGGCATAGCTTAAATTTTTTTTGGATGAATGTTTTTGGAATAGAGCACAAGCTTGAAATGTTTCAAATGAAGCACCTCGTATGTTCTAACGTCAAATCTTCGATTTTTTTCTGAATACATCGATGTATCACAACCTAACCTTTGATAAATCTCATCGTCAACTATCAGAAAAATTTATATTTCTGTTTGTTTTTTCCTTACGTAAGACATGAATTCTCCCACACATTCATCAAAAAATTACAATATTTATACAAACTTTTTTTTTCATTTTCACCATTTTTCAGTTAATATTTTGAGTTTATGTTCAAAATAAGATAAAATCAATCGGTTTAGGTAAAATGGGTTTTCGGAAAAGTTATGATTAAAAGAGTGTAAATATTGATTGAATGCGTGGGTTATTATTTTCAACTAAAATTTATTGAAGGTAAGGTTGTGATACATCAATGTGTTCAGAAAAAATGCAACAATTCGACGTTAAAATGAACAGGGTGTTTCATATGGGAAATTTCATTCCGTTCCAATTCAATCTCAAAAACAATGCTTTGAAAAAAATTTTTGTGCTTTATCTCAACATTCATCTAAACAAAATTTAAGATACACCACTGACTTCTACGTAAAAATATTATTGTAAGCAGTTTTCATTTTTTTCTTTCTTATACATGGCCCGAGAAATAATAACATTTTCAAAAAGTGCACATTTTTGTTTTCGCCCTGTATTCCAGAAACGAAAGTAGTTGGAATATTTCTGTTTGTGGATTTAGAAGTTTTACAAAAAAGTGACACAGGGTCGTGAAAACCGCATGTCTCTATTTTCAATAATAACTGAGATATAATGCAGTCTCAACCAATTTAGGACACAGTGTACCTACTATGCTTGAAACGACTGTACTATATGATGAAGAAATTAATGATAACATATCAGATGATGATGAAGATTGATAATAAAACTTATTTTTTCTTTCCCTCAGACGAAAACATATATAAATTTCAGCCTTTGAGAAAAAAGTTCATTTTTGTTCGAAACGCCTGTCAATTTTTTTGGACTTTACAATTCATGAACAAAATCGTATGAAAGTTTCAACCTTACAGGAAGAAGTTTACTTTTTAAATTTTTCTTACACTTTCAAAGAAGTGAATTCATGACGTGCAGGGGTGAAGGGTGCCAGGCGATGATTTCCGTCCTCAGCATGCTATGAACTACCACTATAAGAATTTCTAGCCTTACAGACAAACCGTAACTCGGAGTGTTCACTAGCTCTTGGACTAACTACTTTTAGTACTGTAATGAACTCATTACGATACTGAAATAGGGGAACCTTATTTTACTTCATTGAAGACCCCATCAAGCGTATGGTGGGAATATTCGATGTTGAAGTCACCCCCTTTTCATAAAGAAAAATATAAGTATTTCCAAGTATCCAAAACTTCGAGCATTTTTGTAGAGAAAAAATAATGGCTATAGACCCAAAAAATCGAATGTGTTCAACACATTCGTAATGATAATGGGTGTTGCTGGGGCTTGCCGTTGTGATGAACTTCGTTAATTGAAAATGGACAATGTTAAAATAAGTCAAGAAGTCATAGTTCCTCAATCCTCATTCCTAACTCCAAAAATTAAATGACACGTACATTCACAATTCCCAGTGACAAAAAGTGACGAAACTCGTCATTTCGTCATTTCAAATTAATTAAAAAGTGCATGGATATCAGATCCCACATAGTGACTAAAAATCCGCGCTTCTTTATGCGATATCAAAATGGAAAGTGCTTAAACCAGCCTGTCGAAAAAAAAATGCGATTTCGTCAATTCCAAGTAAAAATGCCAAATTTCTAAAGTTTGAGAACTTCAAATTGTATACTGGACTCTATTTCAGAAGAACGTCGGCAACTTTATTAGCAAATATTGGGGTTGATGCATCACCTATCAAGCGATTTTGTTGATAATGTGAGTAATTAATAGTTTAAGGCTTTCACGACCGGATATACTGACATTAAAAGAGTCTTCGAGGTTCATTGGCAGTGTTCCATTAGGTGAAATTTCACCTAACGTTTCGCCTACAACTGCGGTAGGCATATTCAAAGGATAGGCGCTATGTAGGAAGGGGGTTTATTCTTTTTTGTTCATTTTCCTGAAAACTTAATTTGGGTTTTCTCTCCCAGTCTCTGAAACATAAAACAATTAGAATTTTTTTTTAATAATATAAGAAAGGCCCCTGCGTAAAAATTTGAGCACTAATTTGTCAGGGACTAAAACTTCACGAGAAGAAATTGTTGCCTAACAATGAACAAAAAGAAAACACTTTGAACTCTTAAGCATAACGTTTCGGAGTCTAAATCAGACTCCTTCGTCAGACAATTACTAGTTTTCATTCAATTTCGTACAATCGTGACAATTTTTTGATTGTTGGCTTGACATTTGTCAATATATGATGAACATAGATCAAAATTGATTACTAGATGTTGATATCGTTATTTTATTCCCTGAAACCAGTTCAGTTTTCTGATTTCTAATGGTCTTGATGTTTCTTCTGTATAAGATTTTCCAAAAATACAGGGAATATTGTAAATACAATTTCCTGATTTTTGGTTCTCATGCAAAGGTTTAGTTTCTGTTAATAGAGATCGTAAATCATTTTTTGTTTTGAAAACAGTTCTTTTGTTGAATTTTGAACCAATTCTTTTAATTTTTTCTGAAAGTCAAATTTATTAATATTGGTTGTTCTTGGCGGTTTGTTGTTGGTTCTTGATTGTTATTATCGTTTTGAGGCAAAATTGTTCTCTCTAAATTTGAAATAGTTTTTTCTATGAAATTGGTTGGATATTGATTATCCTCGAGAATATCTTTAATGAAATTAATTTCGTTATTCCGTTTTTCAGTTGTGGATGAAATTAATTGCGCTCTATCATAAAGTGTATTTGTAATACCTCTTTCAACACTCATTTGATGATTAGAATAAATATTTATATATCGATTTGTGAGTGTCTTTTTTCTGAACACATTTGTTTCAAAATGATTTGGAAATTTTTTTATCGAAACATCTGAGAAGGAAAGTACATTATTTTGTTCCAACTCCATTGTGAATTTTATTGTAGGTTCTTCATTATGGATATGATTGAAAAATTTTATCAATTCTTCTGTCCCATGTTGCGAAATTACAAAAATATCATCTTTATATCTCCACCAAGTCTTTGGTTTGACTGAATATTTTTCAATATAGTTTTCTTCATAAAATTGCATGAAATTTGTATTTACAATATTCCCTGTATTTGTGGAAAATCTTATACATACTTAATTCTCGTATCGAAACTTCGGTTTGTTTTGCCAACATACACTTGTCGTAGTCATAAGATAACCTGTAAATACCGGCATGTGAAAGTGGGTCTACTTTGTCTTTGGTAATTCTGATCATTTGCCGAAGTTTTTGTGTCGGCTTATAAATGTTCTCGATGATGTGCCTTTTCAGTATTATACCAATTCTTTCTGTGACCTTCATCTATGACGAATTCAAAATAATTCATCTGACACCTTAATATTTTAATGGGTATATTTGAGGAACGAAATTGCGATATTTGGAATCTACAGGAGTTGTAGAATAGGTGCAAGGTAAAAACCACATGATTTCTATTTATAAAGCCGTGTTGTGTTGAGTTAAAAATGATGTACTGTTTTGCTGCGAATTGTTCTCACAACGCTACAAGAAATGGCTTTGATTATTATAGATTTCCTGAAGAAAAAACATCTTCACTGAATGAAATTAAGCGCACAGGTAAGCCAGTGCAAAAGTTTTCACTTTTAATTAATTATCATTATTATTTGAATACATTACATCTATTTCTTACTAATTGTCTTGCTGGCTAGTTCTTATCCTCTATTATTGATTATATAAATTTTCATTATAGATCAGTTATTGATATATCATTCTTTTTTTCAGGAGAGCAGATCGTAAACCTAAAAAAGTACGATAGATTGAGTAGTTGCTACTTCGTAGAAAGTAAGAAGTGGAAATAAACCGAGCATTTTCGAGAGCAATATAAGCGAAAGAATTATTTTCAAACGTATTGTTAAGAAGAAAACGAAATGGATCCGTAAATTGAGATTTTTTTATTTCAATACTTTTTTTTTCGATTGTTGGAAATTGATGCTATAGAACGAAAGTCATATTTGTTCAGCCGAGAATTATTTTCCCTTACAAGAAAATAAAGAAGTGAAGAAAAATTTGAAATATTGGGAAACCACCTTTTCAACTAAAGATAAAAACAACGATACCCTTCTATTTTATTATATTCAGGTACACTGGTTTACTTACTGCTGAACACTTTCAATCGCTTTGCAATTTGAACTTACGTTTAACTGAATAAACAATGGAAATAATGATTTGTAATTTATTTATATAGTTAATACAATGAGATAAAAAGTCAGGCAATAAATTCAATGTTTTTATTTGTGATAAATGGACATGCTATATTATGTTGTATATCAACTGAGAGTCGAGTGACCCTAAAGAATTGACATGTTCAAATAATTAAAAGAAAAGGGTCATTGTGATTTACATCTTATAGGAAAGAGATAAAATATATATGTTCAATGAATAGAAAATCAATATAATACGATATTCAAACAATGAACCACGTGTTTCGAACAGATATGTAGAAAGGTCGTAGATGAGTTGTCAACAATCATATATGATGGAAGTAAACAAATATTTGTCAGCAGAGGTATAAGACTTATTCTAATGGAGGATTGAATCAGTTTTGCTCATATTTTTGTTTCCATGAATTCAGCATAGCAGCCATGTGGTGACAGAGATGTAATCCTCTCAGGCATTCACAAAACCGGAACTTAGAATCTTTCCAGCTAGAAAGAAACGAATTTGTAATGTTTGAAAATTTTTTTACTAGCATAGTATGGTTAAACTTACTTCAACTAAATACTTCTAGCTTTTCATTGAACCAAATACTTTGCCTTTCAAACATTTCAGAGCTATCGTAGGTTGAGGAAGTTATGTGGCTTCTTTGAACCGTATTTTCGCTCTCCTAGATATTTCCTTGAATTTTATCGAAAATATCTGATAGAAATACCACAGACATCATTTCTGAAATGAAAAACCTACTCTTCAACTAATATCTGAGTCTCAATTTCGATAAAGTAACTTTCATCGTCTGCAAGATAATTTTATCAGGAATATTTACTGCAGATGATCTCAAAAAACAAAAGATCAACCTTTTCTACTATTTTTGTTGAAAAAACTTTTAAATCACAATCATCACATGGAATAAATTATAAGAACTAGGAGAAGATGGAAGTTAATTTACCTTTACACGAATAATAATTTTTCTATATAAATGAAAATCCACAAATTTTTGGCTTTCACCTATTCCACAACTTCTGTAGATTCCAAATATCGCAATTTCGTTCCTTAAATATGCCGATAAGAATACCAAATTTCGATTTTACTGAAAGCCTCTCGTCTCTTATGGCAAATTACATAGGAATGGAAGTAAACAAAAGTTTGTTTTGATCTAGTCGCCATCTTGTGACTTCACGACTTTTTCAGTCCATTGTAGATGTCGTTGCCGTCCAGAACTGCAGCCAAAATTACCTAATCCGGCATGATTAGATTAATGACCCCGCTCCAAAAGTTCCTTCACAATGAGAGAGCGAAAATTGGCAGAAAATCGATCCCAAGTGCGATGTCAAAGAGCGCCTATTTATCCACCTATACGTTTCGGACTCCCAGTGTGTCTCTATGCACGGCCGTGTTGTTCGATCTTCTGGAAAATGGAAATTCCATTAACTGAAGAGCTGTGCAGTGGAATCACGTGTCCCATAGGATTCGCTATTATGGCCTGCAATTTTTAAAAATGAACGGTTATACGTTTATTGAATCGTTCCGAACGGAATTTGATTTTAATTGATTTATTTGTATATTGCACTTCGGAATGCATTGGATTAATTAATTGGAGTGTTCAGGGTCGGATCGAGAACATTAATTTTTTTATCCACAAAAAGTTTGTCGGTTTTAGGATTTTTTGTATTGTCAAAAATGGCTCATGTCATTTCCGATGAGTTGGCAGTCGTGTTCTGCATAGAATTATCTACATAACCACTGAGGATGACCGCCAACCGTCGTGTTTCTTCAGTGCTAGCATATTGTCATGAGCATCTATTAAAATTGTGGCAGAAGGGGAACGCTTAGAGCAATGACCTGTGTTTAGTTTGGGATTTACTGAGTCTAGAAATTCTGCCACTTGTTTTGCCATGTTTGCGATTCCTTTCATTCACCCAGCAATGGCTTGGTGCATTTTACATCAACGTTATTCAAAAAGAAAGGTGAAGTCTGACCATGCTGTCCTGCAAGACGTGGATTGATGTAATGGGTGGTTTTTCAATAGTTATAGGAAATCTTTTCAAAAATAAACACATAAAATCAAGAAAATGCATGAAATCGGTATTTGAGTCGATAGTACGGTCCATATAATTTTGGTGGTGGTCCATCTGCTCAGTCTAATCAACTTTCTCAACATTTCGCAAAATTCAATGATTTGCAAGCGTTTTTCATAGTTTAATTCATGATTCATAGTTAAATAATAAACCAAACTGATGATATTTGATAGTGAAACCAAACAAGAAAAGTGTGGGATGAAAATGTATCATTATTTGGCTGTTTATTTATACCGGGTGGGCCATCCATAACTTTCCATCCCGAATTTTGAACTTTGGGATGGAATATCGAAAAAACGCTCGGACAGGTCAAATTTTGTTGGAAGGGATACAAACAAGTAGTCTAAGATCCCAGGGCCCCCAGACGTTACTTATTTTTGAAGTAACGAATTTAACAGTATAGATAGTCTTATATGTGTTTAATAGTGTGTGCATACTCGCTATCTTGGCTAGGCGGCCCGTTCACAGGTAGAAGGTAGAAAAGATAGACAAAAACATACCGAACTTTTCTTGAATTCGAAGAACTGATTTTTATATATGTCACGCAGAATATTATGAGAAATAAATATTTCATATTGCCAGACGGTTTCCGTGGGCCGTTATTCCTCCCAGACGCTTTAAATTTCAATAAAAAAATGACAGGTTAGGAACATTGTGTCATTTTGACAACTTTCGAAATCAAACGACAAAATTTCTAGCTCCTCCAAGGATGGAGGTTTGGTCGTTGGGCCAGCAACCCAACACCAAGAAAGTTCACAATGTTGCTGAAATTCTCATTCAACAAGTCTCGGAATAGGACTGGTAGTATTCAACGACGTGAGTGAATGAACTAAAAATGAGAATGATTACTTGAAATGTACAGGGACTATTGAGCACCAGAAGATCATTGCCAGACCGTTTTCGTGAGCCGTAATACGTCCCAGACGCTCTGAATTTCATTGAAAAAGAAAAACTTCTTTACAGTCGAAGTCTTCAGGGGATCATTTTGATACTTTTTGTGGTAAGCCAGACCAATCCCAAGGGCCAAACATTCTGCCAGACACAATCAAAATTTTGTTGAGTCCCTAGAAACTATTAATTTTTTGCCGACAAAGTGTATGTTTTCAACATCAAATTATGGTAATGACAATTTATTATTATAATTATAACAGAAATGAAAAAATTAAATTTTTTTCATCTTAATCTTAATCTTCATTGTCAGCTTTCCTCGATGGTTAACTCGTACCTGGCGTTTTACAATATTTTTATTGATAGAGGTTTCGTAACTATGGGTTCTTCGAATTTCCTCAAGTTGGTAGAACCTGCCTTGTGGGCCGTAATTCCTCGCATACACTTCATAGGCAAAAAATTAATAGTTTCTAGGAAACAAATAAAAATTCTGATTGTGTAGTGGCAGAATATTTGGCCCTTGGGATTGGTCTGGCTTTCCACAAAAGGAATTAAAATAATTCCCCAAGGATTATATTCAAATTTGAAGACATTAAATGTAAGAAATGTTCATTTTTTAAATGAAGTTTGAAGCGTCTGGGATAAATTACGACCCACGGAAACAGTCTGTCAATATAAAATATTTATTTTTTATAATATTTTGCGTGTTATATATGAGAATCAGTGCTTCGAATATAACAGAAGTGCTGAATCTGGCCATTTCGCAACAATGTTTCTAACTGTGATTTTTTTTTAATTTTAAGTGTCTGGGAGGAATAACGACCCACGAAAACGGTCTGGCAATATGAAATTTTTATTTTTTATAATATTTTGCGTTACATATATCAAAATCAGTGCTTCGAATTTAACAAAAGTGCTGAATCTGGCTATTTCGAAACAATGTTTCTAACTGTATTTTTTTTTAAATTTAAAGCGTCTGGGAGGAATTACGACCCACGGAAATGGTCTGGCAATATGAAATTCTTATTTTTTATAATATTCTGCTTTACATATATGAGAATCAGTGCTGTGAATTTAACAACCCAATATTTGTAACTGTGGATTTTTTATTGAAATTAAAAGCGTCTGGGAGGAATTACGGCCCATGGAAACGGTCTAGCAATATGAAATATTTATTTATTTATAATATTTTGCGTTACATATATCAAAATCAGTGCTTCGAATTTAACAAAAGTGCTGAATCTGGCCATTTCGCAATGATGTTTCTATGTATGTATGTATATGTATATTCTGGGCTTAACAATATGCAATCTACAATACATATCATCAAGAAACAACTTGATGCAGTATACCCAGTTCTCTTCATCAAGCCTTTCAATCCTTTTTATTTCTCCGAACTGTCCTGCTACTTCATTTTCAATCTCCAATCCAACTCTTACGGTACAAACAACTCCAGCAAAAATGATCTCCTGGTGCTCAATAGTCCCTGTACATTTCAAGTAATCATTCTCATTTTTAGTTCATTCACTCACGTCGTTGAATACTACCAGTCCTATTCCGAGGCTTGTTGAATGAGAAATTCAGCATCAATGTGAACTTTTTTGCTGTTGGGTGCTTGCCCAACGACCAAACCTCCATCCTTGGAGGAGCTAGCAATTTTTTCGTTTGATTTCGAAAGTTGTCAAAATGACACAATGTTTCTAACCTGTCATTTTTTTTATTGAAATTTGAAGCGTCTGGGAGGAATTACGGCCTACGGAAACTGTCTAGCAATACGAAATATTTATTTTTCATAATACTCTGCGTGACATATATAAAAATCAGTTCTTCGAATTTAAAAAAAGTTCGGTATGTTTTTATCCACTTTTTCTACCTGCTACCTGCGAACGGGCCGCCTAGCCAAGATAGCGAGTATGCACACACTATTTAACACATATAAGACTGTCTATACTGTAATATTCGTTACTTCAAAAATAAGTAAGGTCTGGGGGCCCTGGGATCTTACTCTAAAGGGTGTTCAAATGAGTTTGATATCACTACCCTTCTAGCTGCAACCCCTAACAGCTCTCATTTTTGAATAGGGAAAAGAGGTCGAGCAGCACCTTGTTGGAAAGGCAATTCAATTTCCTGCATGGGTGTACTTTTTTTTCATCGCTTCATTATTATACAGAGTGACTCAGTATTACATCAATAACTTTCACCCGCCTAATTTGTATTTTTGAGATGGAAAAAGCGCTCGTACGGTTCAAAAAATGAATTCGATATCGCTACCCTGATAGGACTCTACTCAGTTTGTAAAAAAACTGCAAGACATTCAGTTGGGACCGAATAACCGACTTGTTAGTTTTGATGTTGTGTTTTTGTTCACACTAGTTCCCATCAGGGAATCGCTCAACTACGTGTCTGAGTTATTCCCGAATAATATAACAAAGCTCTTCGAACTTTGCCTATCATCCAGCTATTTTCAATGGAAAGGCGAATTCTATGAGCAAATAGACGGTTGAGCCATGAAAAACCCTCTAAGTCCTGCAACTGCAAATTTCTTCATGGAAAAATTCGAACCAAGTGCAATTGAAGCGGCAAAAAAGAAACCGTCCACATGGCTACATACTTTTGTCGTTTGGAGTCATGGACTTGAAGAATTGGATGCTTTGCTATGACATCTTAACAGTAAGCATCCAAATATTCAATTCACTTTGGAAATTGAAAAGGATGGTGCTCTACCCTTTCTAGACGTTTTGCTTACTAGAAAGCCTAATGGGAAGCTAGGACACAGGGTTTATAGAAAACCAATCCACACTGACAGGTATCTACACAAGCAGTCCAATCATCACCCCCAACAGAAACGAGGAGTTATAAAAACACTCGTAGACAGAGCCCGACGTTTGTGCGAGCTGGAATTTCTGGAGGATGAACTTGGACATCTACAGCATGCATTCGTCGCTAAAGGATATAATGCTCTCTGAAGATGTCTACCGCAGTTGTGGGCGAAACGTTAGGTGAAATAATTCCTAATAGACCACGGCCAATAAGCACGGACTCTCTTAATGTCAATCTTGTATCTTTCCCAAAAATATTTTGTAAAACCATATTCAGGAATAACCCTGTATACGTCTAACCTATACCTAGGTAGAAACTGCTATCATATAATCAAATAAACGAAAAAATCAATTCTGGTACGATGGAAATCCAAATAAGAAATAATCTTTACTTCTGATGTTAAAAAACGATAAGAGAAAACTTTATGGACTTGTTCTCTCCTTGAAGATTTTAAATAATATTGAATAAAATATATATACTTCGAAATGATGAATTAATTTATTTCTTTTCTTTTCCAGGTATGCTGCAAAATTAATGTAATCCGTGAGTATAATCACAGGGATTTTATTCTACAAGTGATTTATTGCTTCTTCGCTAAGTGTTGCATTTTTCTTGTTTTTCCTCAGTTAGTATATTCGATGTTATGAAAAATTTTGAGCTTCATTTTGAATGCAACAAGGGTAGTTGAATCTACTAGCAGCAATTTGGGTAACATACATTGGTTCTCCTTTCAGGATTTCTTTATCATTTTAGAATTTGCCTTCATTTCGAGATTTATTTTTTCTGGGCCGTTTTCAGGCTATCGTTTTTCGCAGTTATATAGTGGATATAAGTCAACACAAGGCGAAGAGTTGTATTGATACAGAAATATCTGCTCTTATGGATGGATACAATAAAGTATTCTCAAATGCAGAGGTAACCACAAACATCAAAAGTTACTATTTGAGGATGAACATGAAAGCCAGTTGAATTTATAAACATAAACACAACATGGACAGAAAATATTAAACACCTCTGGTACATGGCACATCGTTTCCAGTTCTAGACAAGACCCGAATCAAGCCGATAAGGAGTGGGGCTTGGCCAATCAACTCCGTCAACACTTGTCGTTCTACCTACATTAGTAGAGCTTCAATTGATGGGTCCTTTAACAGAACGGAGTGGGTTACAATCTTAGACTAAGAATGCTCCGAAGATGTCCATTGCAAATGTCCTGAAAGTCTCAACCTAATCCTTTTAATGCCTGCAATAACCCATAATGGAGTATTCACACGGGGACAATTGACAAGCCATTCCATAGAGACAATCCGATAGTCTAGTGCTAGTGGATTGGCATCGTGTGAATGGAGACATTGGATTGTCTTGATCCATTCATGGGGACAATCCAGTACAGGAAGTCAATTGATAAGCCATTTCACTGAGAAATTGGATTGGCTTAGTGGAATAGCGTTGTGTGAATAGAGGCAATCCATTGAAATGGAATGTCTTTACCTGTCAATGGAGACAATTCATTAAATTAGAACGATTTTGAATTCACTGGAGCCAATGTCTTCTCCCACCCTCGGTACGATGAATTGGTTCATTTTGACGTGCATCTCAACGTTTCTACCCTAGTGTTGGGATATCGATAGAAAACATCCTAATTGATATCGAAAAAAACATCGATTTCGTTCATGATCTTTTGAAAATAGCATTGAATGATTCTAAAAAATTACAGAACAAATATTTCTAATGAAAATTACTCATGAGAAAAATTTTTCAACATTTTTTATTAACCGATTGCAACAAAAGCAGCTTCAATAGACGCTCAACATGCAATCTCGTTTTTGCCTCTATGCTGATCATGGGATTTTCATTAGATGTTCTCCGAACAACTGAATTTCTGAAAAATCTTTCCCAATCTCTGGAACAAAATAAATTAAAAAAAATTTCTAATGAAAGAAGAAGTCCCCTGTTTGAACTCGTGCACTTATTTGTCTAGGGTCAAAACATGTCTATACATTCTTTATTTCATCTCGAAGTTTCCTGGAGTCAGTTCTTTCCCTAATAACTTAACCCATAGATTCCCACCGAACAATTGGCCAGATTATTATTTTCATCCAACAAAATATAAGATGACTCCTCAATTTTCTTTTTATAATGATCAGGTTCCGCCAACAGAATTTTTGTGTTACCCATTCCATTTCATCATGTGACCTTCAATTCGCGATTTACCAATATCTCTATTTTTATGTTGATATCTTTGAAAGACTTCATGAACAGAAAATATCATAAAAAAATTTGTGGACTTTTTTCTCATTAAAAAGTTCAGTTCTTATCATGAAATCATTTTGTGTTTTGAATACTTTTCGTATGTTGAATTTGAAACCAATTTTTTTCATTTTTCTGAACTGTTCTCAAAATCACAAAATGATTTAAGATCTATACTCACAAAAATCAAACCTTTGAATGATAAATAAAAGTAAAAAACTGTGTTCACAATACGAATTGGTGTGATGAAGTCTGATATAGACCCCGAAACGTTACAAAATTCAATAATTCGAAGTATTATTTCCTGTTTCATTGTTTGACAACAATTTTTTTGGAGGTTTCCCGGAAAAACCAGTCTACTCAGAGGATCTTCTCTTCTATTATTTAAAAAAATTGTTCTAGAGACTGAGAGAGAATTTTCAGCAGAAAGTAGAATCCTCCTGTAATATATTTCAATCAAAGAAAAATGATTCTCGCTCAAAATATCGAAAATATTTCCTGCAGAATATATGATTCATTTTTCAATTTTTTTTGGTAGGTCCAATTAGAGTTTGCACCATTTCCGGAGACATTCTCATACATAGCCTATACTCCTCAAGATCCTCTTCTTCTAATTATCTCGATATTTGTCTTTATTGACTCAAAGTAAATTTTCCGAACATCCAGGTCTAATCTATCTTCTTTTAAAAATTGTGTTTTCCTCGAAAACATCTATATCCTCTCTTAGCGAGAAAATAGCTAGCAATGAACGTTCTGATTTGAGTCTATCGATGATCGCTAAACAACTTTTCTCACGTTCCTCAAAAATATACCTTCTCATTATATTCTGATAAAAAACTGTCTACATAAATGACGTGAATTTGTTACTTCACATTGGAATGGCTTGTTAATTGTCCTCGTGCGAATTAATGATTCACTTTCATGGAATGTCTTAATGGATTGGCTTAATGGAATGGCCTGTCAATTGTCCCCGTGTGAATGCTCCATAAATACCTCACGTATTATATCGAATTCGTTTTTTTCCATTAAATTGAAATGTTTAGACACTCAAATCATCCTGTAGTATCTGAAACTGTTGTATTGTCGATTCGTCCGAATTAACCGGTTGGTCGGAGCGTTTTATTAGATTCGAAAATATAATTGAAACAGCTCGAGCGAACTCATCTGTTCATCAAATATTCATTGGACGAGAGCTAGAGTGCATTGGGGTCGGTTACAAGCAAATGCTCTAACTCTAGGCTAACGATATCTTCGGTCTCGCTCCCACAAATGTAAACGAAAGACGGGAATGCCAATAAAGTTAAGTGATGAGGAAGTATTGGCGTGAGCCAATTTCTTAAGTTTAGATTCGAATGATTCGAAATCTGCTTTTCACCTTTTTTTCACCTTTCGATGCTGCGTGGAAAGTGTTGCAACGCCTTATTAGATTGTCTGCAATGTACGGGAGCACAGTATAGAAACCAACCAGTAAGTGCACTACGTGGATTTCTTTAAACCATTTCGGACTCGCGCATACCTCAGTGAGTATAACCTCAAATTCATTTGAACAAGGGCAAATGACTCAAACGACGAATTCATTGCATTACGTAGTTGAATTTTCTCGTTGAACACTGGGACGATCACACTAACTATAAACTTTTTGTTTTTTTGTTTCAATTTCATAATATAGAACTGGGATTTCTGAAGGAATAAGAATGAAGAATTTATTGAAAGGAAATAAAAAAAGAATGTCTGTTGTTGCCTTCAATAATTTTTGTTTTTATTGCGTTAATCTGCACATCTGTTGGTTTTTTTCTTCGTTATTATTCCCATACACAAGGAATTTCCTTTCCATGGGATAATTTAAGGCTGATGACATCAATAGACTCTTTTCATAATTCTTATGTTGTTCTGCTCATTGTATAAGATTCTTGAAATTGTTCTAATGGTGGAATTATGTGCCTTTTGTTTATTTTGCTGCAACATGTTGAATATTCAGATTTTTTTTTAACTAGGTTTACATGAAATTTTCTTGTATTTTTTACATTTAACTAAGAATTGTAACTTATTTATTGTAGATTGTTGTTATAAATAAACTATTATTATAATTTTATTATTATTACGAAAATAGCAATTATCAGTTGCCGTAGAATGAATATTATCATATAAAGCATTTATCCAACAATTAGTTATGATTGTTATCAAATATGAACTTTTATGAGAAAAGAATTCTGTTTTTTTTTTTAAAAATGTGCTATAATTTCCTGGATTATATTATGATGATAATTACATTATCACTTGTTTGTGACGAAATTATAATGAATATAATGCCATTGGTATATGAATTTAAAATATCAGTGTTAAAAAAAGTTACTTCGACACAAGTCTTCCCATCTAAAAATCATTAGAGAACTGTATGAAAATGAATGAAGCAAAAATTATAATGTTATATTCTTATATTCAATCTTATTTCATCTCTATATTCTTTGGAAGGAAGCACTTTGCTAAATTGAGACTGTTAGAATAAATATTAGCTAAATACCATTTTCAGCATACTAATGCCATCTCTGATACAGGTTTTAATATTTTATATTTGCACGGAGAAATCTGTAGCATATTCTATATTAAATAAACACATGTACCTATAAGTCCCCTCGGTCAGAGAGGAAAAATGTAACAGATGGAAAACAGTCTGCTAAGAGAATAAACGACATTACGAAAACTAGTGCTTTTATTTCATCTAAACTCGAAATTATAAACTTAAGTGAATAAACCAGCCCTTAATTAAACAAGTGGTCCTTCGAGCCGGATTTTTGAAAATTTCGAGTTTTGGTAGCTGGAATCCACGTTGATTATCGAATTCAAGAGCGATTCACTCTGCAAAGACGGCTGTTCTTCAGGTGGGTGATTCGACGAGGTCCGATTCCATCAACTCCAATTCATTGAGGGAATTTCCCGGTGTACAAAAGGCATTTTGGTTCATATCAAACCATCCAGAGGCAAATTAGAAGTAATTCACCGATCGAATTTCTTTCATCATATCAAGAATAAAAACGAACGTAAACACGGAGTGAGTATCCACATATGCTGTACATCTCGTATGGAACGGTGATAATTTTCGTTTCCGAAAGGAAATCAATTGAATATTTTTCAACATTTTCTGAAGTGAAGTGAAAAAACTTTCTATCGGATTTCATTACTAGTTTGTTGCATTGAAGTTTTCATATTTCAGATCATTTCTTGATTTAGTTCAACTGCTTTTCAGTTACCGTTGCAATTTCGAGTAACATAACTCAACATTTTTATGTTGAATGATCTGAATATTGTGTGAACTTTCAAATGATTTTGAACCATACGTTATTTACGTACCGTTCGAAAGACTTTTCATTACTCCGATAACCTTTTTTCTGAATATTGTTTATATCAGGTGTAATGATTATGCGTATCAAATCTGTTGGGTTCATTTGCTAGATTTGATTCTTGAATGCTAATTCTCGTTTGAAAATTTGTTTATATCATTTTTGGGTAACATTTGCTGGATATAAACTTGCTTTTCATTTCAATTTTCAACTTTGAAAATTTTTCCTTTATAATTTATATTGCATATTATTGCTAGATAATATTTGAATATTGTATTTTTCACAATCAAACTGCATTCTCAACTCTTTCTCTCATTATATGCTTCAAGGTGTCTAATAAAATGTCAGAAATATTACTTGAACAGGAAATATTGCTGGCTCGAATATCAAGGTCTTATACCAATTTCAAAAAAGATGGTAGTGCTAAAATGACATTAAGTAATTGCAAGATTAGAATGGAGAATTTAGAAAAGGTTTGGAACAATTATGAAATTAATCATTCTAAGCTTTTGTTAGATAATTCCGATGAAATTAGGAAATCTAATTATTTCCTGACTGATCAATTTGCTGTAACTGAAGAACTCTACTTGGACAGACGTATAGCATTTCAAACTTTTCTCGATTCAATAAACGTTACCCCTACTGCACCGACTGTAAATCAAAAGGTGAACAATTTTGAAGACACGGAAAGGTTGCCCGCCATTACACTTCCTAAATTCAAGGGCGAATTTTGTGAATGGGAATCCTTCAGAGACCTTTTCACAACATTGGTCATTAATAAATCCAATATATCAAATGTCACAAAGCTGCATCATCTGAAGCTAAGTTTAGAAGGAGATGCTGCTCGATTGATAAGTAGCTACAGCATAACCGATACAAATTTTGCTATTGCTTGGCAAAAGTTGAAAGATCGGTATGAGAACAAGCGTCGCCTTATATCTGCTCATTTATGTGCCATATTTTCCATAAAACCGATGAGAAAAGAGTCTTCTCATGAAATTAAAAGAATAATAGCCGGCATATGCAGCCCTCTGGCGGCACTCGAAACGCTGAAGCGTCCAGTTTCTAATTGGGACGATATTTTAGTTTTTCATATAGTGTCTCTTTTAGCTCCTGAGTCACGCAGGCAATGGGAGAAACATTTAGGAAATGACTCTGGTTCACTGGAACCCCCGTCTTACGAGTTTTTAATGGGTTTTTTAGAAAATCAAATAACGGTATTAGAGGCCTTAGAGGATGGTAATGTTAAAACTGCTATTAGAACTACCTCTAATGGTAATTTAAAGTCAAATAATTTTCCCACCGTTAAGTCGCATAATGTTGTTCCATGTAATTCTAATAAGTGTCCACTTTGCAACGATTCTCATTTTTTCTTACATTGCGATTCATATAAAAATAAAAGCCCTATTCAGAGAAAGGAATTTATAATTAATCAAAAGCGTTGCTTTAACTGTCTTGCATTACATAACGTGAAAAATTGCACCTCTAAGAAAAGGTGTCAGATTTGCCATAGTAAGCACCACTCATCTATACATACAAATGTTACTGAAACAAAGAATTTAGAATCATCTATCCCTTCAGTAAGTAAAGAATTAACTGTCGAAGAAGTTTCTTCTAATTTGTGCAAATCTCCGAATCAAGTTCTTCTTTCCACCGCAGTAGTTAAAGTTTGTACCGAAGATGGAAAGGTGACTTTTGCTCGGGCTCTGGTAGATCAGGGGTCACAGTCATCCTTCATTTCAGAGTCTTTGTATCAGAGACTAAAATTGAAATCAAAATCAGTTGATGTCCCTATTTCGGGAGTTGGAGGACGTAAAACCTTCACATGTAGGAAATTAGTCATATTTAAATTAAAAGCTAGGTTTAATTCAGATTTTTTCTGTCATGTAGATGCTTTTGTAATTCCTAAAATAACATCTTATGCACCCGAATTGGCAAGCAATAATAAACGTTACTATTATCTAGATTCACTTGTACTAGCTGATCCAAATTTCGCAGAAAGAGGTCAAATAGAGCTACTTTTAGGTTCTTCAATTCACGCTAAGATTATTGAGGGTCAAATCATTCGAGGAAAAACTTCTGAACCTATAGCCATGAAAAGTGCACTCGGTTGGATAGTTTCTGGCAATACTTCTTCATCCCGTGATAGAATTCTTCCTTCAGTATTACACATTAATGAAGATGAGATATCTTTAAACGACTTGCTAGGTAACTTCTTCGCACAAGAAGAATTCTCGAGTGAAACTAAGTATGTTAGTCCTGAAGAAAAAGATAACGAAAGTATATTTATAAATAATTTCTCACGAGACGAAAATGGTCTATATACGGTTCGCTTGCCCTTCAAGGTAAATAATCAAGATTTGAGTTTTCCTAGTATGTATGACAAAGCTCTAAAAATGCTCATTAGAATGGAAACCAAATTTGAGCGTGATGTTGAATTTGGTCGCTTATATAGGGAGTTCATGTTAGATTATGTTGACCGTGGTCACATGATCGAAATAAATGAGGAAAATTTAGCAAACACTCACTATTTCTTGCCGCATCATGGTATATTGAAACGAAACTCCGCTGGTACCAAACTGAGAACAGTTTTTAACGGGTCGGCTAAGGCTACTAATGGTCTTTCAGTCAATGATACGCTTCACGTTGGAAGGAACTTACTTCCCGACTTGTCGGAGTTGATTCTTCGTTGGAGGAAATACAAATATGTGTTTGTTTCCGATATGAAACAGATGTTTCGACAGATACGAATACATTCCGACGATCAACCCTTCCAAGCAATTCTTTGGAGGTTCAATGCTAATGATCCTATAAAAATATGGTATCTTCAGACAGTAACTTATGGTATGGTATCCAGCCCTTTTTTGGCTATAAGAGTAACACATCAACTTGCATCGGATGAACAGGAAAGATACCCCCTGGGTGCTGCTATATTGAAGAACGAAACTTACATGGATGATAATCTCTCAGGAGGTCACTCATTTGAGGAATCACAAGACAAAATATGCCAATTGATAGCTATTTCTAGAGAAGGCGGTTTTTCTTTACATAAGTGGCTTTCAAATAACCCTGAATTGTTAAGGTCCATTCCGGCAGCCGATCGCGCCATTCCTCAAAATTATGAATTTGATAAAGATGCAACTTTCAGTATATTGGGTTTAACTTGGAACCCAGAAACTGATTCATTTTGGTTTAAATTAGAGAATGAAGCCGACAATTTCAGTACGTTTCTCACTAAAAGAAAAATTCTCTCTAAGATAGCCAAATTGTTTGACCCTTTAGGTTGGCTCGCACCAGCTCTGATCACAGCGAAGGTATTCATGCAACAGCTCTGGATAAGGAAACTTGGTTGGGACGAAGAGTTAGATTCAGAACTGGCTGAACAATGGTTAAAATGGTATCATCAACTAAATAGCCTGAATAACGTTGAAATAAGTCGGTGGTTGGGTTACCAACCCCATGCTAAAAAATTCGAACTGCACGGATTTGCAGATGCTTCAAAGTTGGCTTACGGAGCCGTTGTTTATCTCCGAATAATTTTTGAGGATGAAGTGGTTATCACCGTTTTACAGGCGAAGACAAAAGTTTCGCCAATCAAGCCTTTGTTAACCATACCTCGATTGGAACTAAGTGCTGCTTTGCTGTTAGCTAAGCTTTCTAACAAATTGTCAAATGCTATTAATATAGAAGATATTAGTTTACATTTATGGTCTGACTCAACAGATGTGCTATTTTGGCTCAACGATCATCCTTCTCGGTGGCCAATATTTATTGCGAATAGATGTTCAAAAATACATACCTTGGTACCTAACGCTTGCTGGAGGCACGTCCGCAGTGCAGATAACCCTGCAGATTGCCTTTCGAGAGGTATCAGTTCAAGTGACTTAGGCAACTTCCGATTATGGTGGAAAGGCCCTAAGTGGTTGAGTGATGAAACGAAATCATTCGAAATTATCCCGAAAGATAATAAAGATTATACAATAATTCCCACGAATAGTCTGACAGCAACTACCACTCAGAAATACAATACGGACTCCAATATTTGGGACCTGCAAATGCGGTACTCTAACCTTAATAAATTAACAAGGGTAACAGCATTCATGTTGAAATTCCTTAATACTTTGATTAAACGGTGCAATTTCCAGCATAGAATAAACTTGTTCTCCTGTAACTGGTATACCAATGTTATTGATACTGATTCCAAATCGTTAAGCAATCTGGAATTGTCTAGAGCTCGTTTAGTTTGGGTTTATATAATTCAACATAACTTTTACCCGAACGAATTAAATGCCTTGAGAAAAAACCGCACAATCCATAAATCGAGCACCTTATTGAAATTAGACCCCCTTTTACACGACAATTTGCTCAGAGTGGGTGGTCGTTTACAGCATTCTTTTCTCGAATTTGAAGAGATGCATCCTTTAATCCTACCTCACAATTGTAATTTTTCTTCTCTCCTCGTTAAATTTTGTCATTTGAAAACGTTGCATGGTGGTATTAATTTAACACTCAACACTCTGCGATCGGAATTTTGGATTGTCCGAGCAAGACAATTGGTTAAGCGTTCTATAAATCTATGTTACTCCTGCTTACGATACCGCGGAAGTACTATGTATCAAAAACTAGCGAATTTACCTCCATTTAGAATAAGACCAAGTCGACCGTTTTTGAAATCGGGTGTTGACTATGCTGGTCCGTTCAATCTAAGAGCTTCGGCAGGTCGTGGCCAGAAATCTTTCAAAGGTTACATAGCTGTTTTTATATGTCTTTGTACCCGTGCTGTGCACTTAGAACTCGTATCAAGCTATGCTGCAAAAGAGTTCATCGCGGCGTTCCGCAGATTCACCTCCAGACGAGGTTTTTGTTCTGATTTATACAGTGACCGTGGAACAACATTCGTCGGTGCTGACAAAGAACTAAAACAGTTATTTCAAAAGTCCACCCCTTTTGTATTTGAGATTTCGGAAAGTCTATCTAATGTAGGCACGAATTGGCACTTCAACCCACCAGCAGCTCCCCATTTTGGCGGTATATGGGAGGCCGCAGTGAAATCTGCCAAATACCATTTGAAGAGAGTTGTATCTTCTCACACTCCTACGTTTGAGGAACTATATACCTTGCTTACTCAAGTTGAAGCATGTTTGAATTCTAGACCGCTCATAGCTTTGGGGGATGACGTCAGTGATATACAGCCTCTGACACCAGCACATTTCTTGATCAATTCACCATCTTATATTGTACCTGACACTGATTATTCAGACATTAAAATTTCTCCTAGTGAAAGATGGCGATTGATGCAGCAAATGTTAGCACACTGGTGGAAGAGATGGTCAAGGGAGTACTTACAATCTCTTCAAGTTAGAAATAAATGGCGGACTACCCAACCTTGTCTTCAACTAAACGATATAGTCCTCATAACTGATGAAAGTAATCCTCCTGCGAAGTGGCCGTTGGCCAGAGTAATTAGAGTATATCCTGCTAATGACAGTCAAGTAAGAGTTGTAAGATTACGTACTTCTAACAATGAAATAGACCGACCGATAGCCAAGCTTATATTGTTATCTAAAACTCAATGTGAGACTACAGTTTGATTGGTAATTATTTAGGAGTTTTTCATTTATAAATTATTTTTGTAATTATTGCATTTATTGTTTTCTTGTTAATCATTTTCTGAGAGAAAATGAAGTGGGTGGAATGTTAGAATAAATATTAGCTAAATACCATTTTCAGCATACTAATGCCATCTCTGATACAGGTTTTAATATTTTATATTTGCACGGAGAAATCTGTAGCATATTCTATATTAAATAAACACATGTACCTATAAGTCCCCTCGGTCAGAGAGGAAAAATGTAACAGATGGAAAACAGTCTGCTAAGAGAATAAACGACATTACGAAAACTAGTGCTTTTATTTCATCTAAACTCGAAATTATAAACTTAAGTGAATAAACCAGCCCTTAATTAAACAGAGACTTCGAATATTTCAAATTTCCGTTAAACTGAATGAATATTCTAGCAACTTCATAGTGCGCACCGAGGTATGCGCGAAATCTCGTTGGAGTAAAAATTTCAGTTCATTTTATCGAGAGTGCACCTACTGTTTGGTTTCTATACTGTGACGGGAGCATACGTTGATTCGCCCAATCACTGGCACGACGAAATTCGTTTGTTCGGCCCGTAATCTATCTGTCAATACGAATATCATCAGTTCCTAAAAAGAATTTGTTGACTATCAATTCCTACTGATATATTTGGAAATTTTTCGGTGTAATAATGATATACTGCTCCACAAGAGTTAGGAATATCGTATTCAATCGTTTAGAAAAGTATATAATTTTGAGGAAAACCGCTGTGAAATCATTTAAAACTCAATAACAACTTTTATAGATCGAATTAAAATCAGTATGAGACATTTCGTCAATCTGGTCGCCTTTTTTCTGAAGTTTGGTTCTTTGCATATGCTTCATGCATGTTCTCATTTTGATATGGAGTCAGTTTATCAACGGCTTCGATTTCAAACGAGTTTTCTGAAAATGGCAAGACGTGAATTAAAAAACGCTCATAGGGCTATCGGAAGGATACAGGGTGGCCTAACACAGGTTGTTGTAGCGGAAAGGGTCGAAGTCAGCCAAAGTGTGATATCTCGACTTTGGAAAAGGTTCAGGGAGACAGGTTCCGTGTTGGAAAGACCAAGGCTTGGTGGGCGACGAAAAACAATACCTGCTCAGGATCGTTTCATCACCGTTTCGGCGAGAGGGAAGCCTACATGTACGTGTAGAATGCTACGGAATACTCTTTAAAATGCAGATGGGTCCAAGTTTCCATCGAAACCATCAGACGACGTTTGAGAGGGGTGGATCTAGGTTCTAGACGCCCATTAAGAGGAGATCCATTAACACGTGACCATAAGCGTCAAAGACTAGAATGGTCAAGGCAACATATCAATTGGAACGATCAATGACGTAGTGTCCTTTTCACTGATGTATCCAGATATGCACGATTTTCAGATTCTCGACGAATAAGGGTATGGACAATCCCACGCATACCCCGTAATCGTCGCTTTGTCCAAGAAGTCTATCCAGTCCGAGGGAGTAGTTTTATGGTATGGGCCGGGATATGTTTCAACGGGCGCACAGATCTACATATTTGTCCTGGGAATATGACTGACAATGTCATTGACAATGTTTCGCCAATGTGCGTGCGAGGATCTGGTTTTTCCACATTAACCAATACCTTCGCACTCTCCAGATTTGAATTGCATAGAACATGCATGCGATATGCTCCAAAGAAGATAAGATAATCACCAACCGACCCCAGAATCCTTTAATGATCTGAGAGAGCTTCTGCATCGTTTATGGAACCAAATTCCTCAAGAAATGTCCAAAAACCTCGTGTGTAGTATGCAGTGGCGTAACGTTTCTCAGCCAGGCCCCCCCCCATGATTATTCCCGTTCCCCATCCCTATTGAAAAAAATTTTATTTTTTTTTTATTTTTTCTATGTTTTTCGGAAAAACTTAAGCAAAGTTGAAGAACTTATAATTTTCCACCCGTTTCTGCCGTTCCATTCCATTATTATATTATGATTGATTTTTAAACAAAGAGTTATCAATACGCCCTTTTTCACACGCTTTTCGTAGATTGTTTTTCCATACTTTTCATTTATACATTAAACGGTTTTTTGTCGAAAGCTCAACGCCCTAAACAAAAACACACACACACACAAACAAAGAAGCGAAAATCCGTCGTGGTAGGTACGCTTTGTATTATAACGCATATACCGGCGGTAACTATTTTCTTGAAATTTTCGAATTTTTCGTTTTTTGGAAATGAAAGTACTATCAGTAATGAAATTGTGAAAAAAGCTCGAAATTATGAGCTTTTCATAGCAAAAATCGTGATCCTTTAGTTTTTTAGAAAATTCGATCGCGAGAAACGAAAAATTGACTGGCTAGATTGATTTGGCCCTTTGCAGGGTTTTTGTGAACATATTGATCTGTAGATAGCACACTTCACATTTTTGGTTTTCTCAATATGTTCGATCGCTTGTTTTTCCAAAAGAACACAAGAAGCCCTCCTTTCGTTGCATTTTCAAATTCATGTGATTTTTCTCTTCTGAGAAAAAAAAACATTTCCAGAAAAGCAATAAAAAGCCGATGAAGGGAATTCATTTTGGTTCTCGGATCCAACCGACAACTTTCTAATTTCTGTGTGATCATTGATGGTTGCTGCGACGTCGATAATCAAAAACGACGTATGAAGATCAAAAAAATGGAAATTTAAGCTGAATCAATATTATAGCGGTTAGCCAAAAAAAAGTTTTCTCATGCTCGTGGACAAAAAAAGCGAAAGTTAAAAAAGCTTGAAATTTTGTTGTTGTTGGTTTTTCTAATATTTCTCAAAAACTACTGACACTAGAAAAAATTTTCGATTTCCTCTAGTCCCGTAGTGCATTATAATATCCAAAAAACGAATTGCATTAATTTGAACCGATAAATACTTCAAAGATTTCGTTATAAATCACATTTATAAGATCATCTATTTTATCATTTTAACTGATAAAGAAAAAATTAAATAAAAGGTTCAACAACCGGGCCCCCAGTGCCATTTCGATTTGTTGACATTTTGAAACGAGAGATTTGTTTGGTTCGAATTGACGTAAGGTTTCTTGATCGCACTTTGATTGTACCGTCAAATTAATTGGAGCCACCGCGATTCGTTGAAATTTCAAACGAGTGATTCGATTGGTTCGAATTTGGGTAAGGTTTTTTAATCGTACAATTAAAGCTTTGTGAAACTCACCTTCAGAGTTTTAAGTGTTTCATTAGAACTTTTCCAGGAGGCAAGATTTTGTATTTTTGTTTTAGAGTACACGACCTTCAATTGTAAAATATTTTCAGGCAGAATCTACTTCCGGTTCTACCGAAAAACGAATGTGAACTTCGTTATTTCAAATTTACAACCCTGTATTCAGGGTGTTGCCAAACAATAGTTTTACTGACAACTTTTTTACCTTTCATTACTTTACAATTTTCACATCAAATTGAGAAAAGATGCATTTGTGTGACATCTCCCAGTTGCACCCGTTTGGAGAAAAATGGATTCGAAATTTTCTTTCTCCATCATTTAGTTAAGTACAAAGAACTCACAGTAGTTCTTTGAAAAAATAAACTCCGAGGGGATTAAATGATTTCGTATAACCATTGTTTTATGAGGCAAATTTCCTATGAAAATATTGAAAACACAAGTACAATAAATTAATGATTCACTCAGATCCGTTTGCACCATCGTTCCTTAAATATTTAAGTGACGTTTCGATCTTTAAACCTAACCTCAAATTTAAGCATGTGATTATAACCTAAAATAATTTGTCAAACTGATTGAACATTTGTTGTTTTCTATGAAATTATAGGAAAAAATTTGAACTTTCAACTAGCATGAAATCGTCAAAATGACAGTAAAGCTATAGGTTAAGGAAATGACAACTATCATCTGTATCCGGTCAGCCAATGAAAAGGCTTTATTGAACTAGGGTGAAGTTAAACAACATGAAAAACTGAAATATCACAAGATTGAACTATTTAAGGGTCCCTGCATAGATAATAAAATATTTTCCTATATTCTAAGGTCCCTTACGTAAGAATTCCATTTGAGTGACAGTCGTGCAAGTGTCAATATTTAAGGGATCCTTAACTTTAAGGAACGATGGTGCAAACGGATCTCACTCTATTATGATTCCTCACATAACAAACATTGAGTAGTGAACGAAATGAAAATTTCAAATCAATTTTTCTCGAAAACGGTGCGATGTGCAACTAGGCGATGTCAAACAAGAGCACATTTTTCGAAGAAAAAATTTCGGAACTTCAAATTGTTGGTGCGTAATGTGAAGTCAGGACCAAGTCATTGAAATGCAAAATACTCAAGAACTATAATGATGCAGGAAAAAATTGATACGGAAAAAATTGGTTACTGCATATTGAGCGTATTTTTGAAACATAGATGAATTCAAAATAGTAATCATCGAAATGAATACCATTTTCAATTCCCAGGCTCAGAGAACTTTTATCATGAGGTTGGAGAAATGATATTAGATTTTGTCACTGAGATGAGAGATATACCGGTTTCGGCCTTGTTGAGCCTCATCAGTATCCCGTACATCTCAGGACAAAATCTTCATAATAAACTTCGAAATTTGAAGCAATTGGTTGTGAAGTAATGAGTAAAATATTACAAGGTACTAAGGTGGTGACATCCAATTGCGTCAAAATGAAGTTTCACATCTCCAATCAAATGCAAAAAAAAAACTGTACTTCCTTTTTCACTGAATGAGATGTTAGCAGTGGCTCTATTCAGGGCCCGCTTGCTACTTTCTCAAAGTGATGGAAAAAAAATTGGGCGTTTTCCATCACTTTGAGAAAGTAGCAAGCGGGCCCTGAATAGAGCCACTGCTAACATCTCATTCAGTGAAAGAGGAAGTACAGTTTTACTTTTTTGCATTTGATTGGAGATGTGAAACTTCATTATGACGCAATTGGATGTCACCACCTTAGTACCTTGTAATATTTTACTCATTACTTCACAACCAATTGCTTCAAATTTCGAAGTTTATTATGAAGATTTTGTCCTGAGATGTACGGGATACTGATGAGGCTCAACAAGGCCGAAACCGGTATATCTCTCATCTCAGTGACAAAATCTAATATCATTTCTCCAACCTCATGATAAAAGTTCTCTGAGCCTGGGAATTGAAAATGGTATTCATTTCAATTGAAAAATAAAAGAACACAAGACTACGTTCACAATATTTAATAAATTAAACATCTAACAAGTCGACATGTTTCGGGTTTTATCCCATTCTCAAGACTCTTGAGAATCTTGAGTCTTGAGAATGGGATAAAACCCGAAACATGTCGACTTGTTAGATGTTTAATTTATTAAATATTGTGAACGTAGTCTTGTGTTCTTTTATTTTTCAATTGACCAAAGATGTTTCACCAAGTGTTGAGCGAGGAATCAATTTCGTATTCATTTCGATGATTACTATTTTGAATTCATCTATGTTTCAAAAATGTTCTCGATGTGGCCTCCGTAAAGGCAAAGAATTTTCTTTTTCTTAAAAAAATATTGAGCGTAGTTTCAGATTTTGTTGGAATACTATTTCGTCATTTTCATGTTGTTTTTTGTGGAATCTCAGTATCGATCTCTACTCCTTGGTCTATTTCTCCATTTATTCAATGTTTTAATACCTTCTTCAGCAGCGATGATTCGGCTTTATAATAATAACGCGGAATCTACGCTGTCCTATCTATTGAAAGTCCACCGTTTTAATCAGCGGCTGCTTTAGTAGTTGTCAGGTTTTGGGTGGAAAAACCGAAGACAATACAAAGCACCCCCTTTGTTCCTGCGATGAGAAATCATCCCTTGGGGCGACGGAATCAATTAAAAGACAAAGGCATGGAAATGCAGACGGTTACGAAAAACCACTGCAATAGAGGCTTCGCCTTCATTACATTTTCGTCGAATTGATAAAAAAATGAAACCGTTGAAGTTTGAAGATGATGTATTTTGAAAATGTCGATAGCGGTAACAAAACTCGTGTACTTTCTAATATTGACTTTTTCACTCACGTATCAAAATTTTTACATATTGAATCACAAACCAAAGACTGTTGGTGTTTCCGTAAGAAGAATAGCTGTCTTCGGAGTATTATTCACCTAGAAACTTGTTTTTGAGGACGTTACTACGGATAAAGAGAGTTTTGAACATAGATTGATCTTTATAAATAAAAGACGATTTATGGTTACATTTGAAGGAGCATCACGTCCAAATGACTGCACCAATTTGAATAATTCTTTTTTGTACAACTGCCATTAAAAGTTACACTCTTACACTGAGTTGCAGGAACGTCCATTAAAATTTAATGCCGCCTTAATTCTCCCTTAAACGGAATATCCATAGACGGTAGCCATGGATACTCCGTTTAATGGAGAATTGAGGCAGCATTAAATTTAATGGACGTTCCTGCAACTCAGGGTATATGACAGCAAACAATGTTAAAATTGATTGTTTACGTGGAAGCGTGTTTAAAATATTTTCAATATTATTCTCAATATATATATATTCTTTTGAATAAGAGAGCTAAAATAATACAATAAATGTTGAAACAAAAAGAACCTTAATAGTATATTCTAATACAAGTTACAGAATGAGCTCCTATTTCAACACGAATGCGAAGTTCGAAAACGAGCGACGAAGGAGCGAGTTTTCGATAGCATGAGTGTTGGAATTGCCTTCTGCAACGAGTATTAGACGGTATTTTCTCTATTTCAGTCAATTTTTGTGAAATACTCTGGAAATTCAAATGAAAAAATTAGTGACTTTTGTATTGTACCTTGGCAGTTGGTGTGACATACGAAATTTGACAGATCACGGAATTTGAATTGATTTGATTCGAAACTTGATTCGATCGGAGGTCGATACTGACAACCATAAAACGAAAAATATAACTGAAAACAATGCTGTAATGAGTTTCATTACAGCACTACTTTTAGTACTGTAATGAACTCATTACGATACTGAAATAGAGAAAAATATTTTTAGCATTCCATTTTCTTTTGATGAAATCAGATGGGAAAAATTCAGCAATTGCAAATTTTTATTATCAATATTCAACAATCATTACTTATGAACAATATTAATCGTAAAACTAGAACAAGTACTAACATTAATGCCCTGTTACGTTAGGGAGCTTGTTAGAATGAGATTATTCGAATATACACTCCTGCTTGTTTTATTAGTTACCTTATAAAACATTATGACAGTAGTAGATTTTTATATTGAATGTCAATCAGTCATAATTAAAAATACTTGTTCGAGTAGTTTATTTCTTATGGAATAAACTGTGTACTCTATCTTGCTACTAGAGGTTATGGGTCCGAGCATTTAGTTTGCCTAAAAGTACCAGAGTTTTTTGCAAGAGGTGAAAAAAAAATTTCATCATAAAACCGATATAGGAAAATGGCACAGATATCGACGAATTATCGAATAGAACCATTAAGGAATAATAACTATGATACTTGGAAGCTACAAGCACAAGCAATTTTAACAAGAGCTGGTTTATGGGATTATGTATCTGGAAAGAAAATGAAACCCAGTGACACAGCAGATGAAAAAACAAAGGAAAAATGGATGTCTGATGATTTGAATGCTAAATCCGAATTAATATTAATAATAATAATAATAATAATAATAATACAGCTTTATTTCCGTTGAATAATTACATTATGGAAAAAGTCGAGGAAATCATAGTATAACAGATATTTGAACAAAAACATCAAAACTGCAGAAACATTACTGACATATGAAAGATTTTCATCATGACAAAAACTCATTGACACTATAATAACATTTGTCAATGAGAAATTTTTTTAAATTATATCTAAAGATTTTCAAAGATTCAGAATGTCTGATTGAACTATCCAGTCTGTTAAATAGTTCCAGACCCAAAAATATTGGTGATCTTCGGCCTATTCTGAATTTGTAGTTAGGCAATATGAAATCAGTTTTATTACGTGTATCATAATGGTGGCGGTCGCCATGCCTCAAATACTGTTCCCTATTCTTATAAATGAAAGTAGCTATTTCAAGTATAAACAATGATGGTAATGTGAGTATCTTAAGAGATTTAAATAAAGGTCTACAGGTAGCAGTGTAAGGCATAGTAACTATACACCTCACAAATTTTTTTCTGACACAGAAATACTTCCGCTGCAGCGGACGACGAACCCCAAAAAATAATTCCATATAAAAGCCTAGAGTGTACCTGGGCATAATAAACTGACATAAGTTGATCTTGAGTCAAAATATCTCTCAGGTTTCTGAGCAAGAAACATGCTGAACTCAACCTAGAGCACACACTCTGGCAATGTGGTCTCCACGTAAGGCATTCGTCCACCTCCAACCCCAGAAATCTAACGTTCTCAGTTCTTTTCAAAGCAGTATTATTCATCATGACATCTGCATCAGTGATAGCCTTATTGAAATTATGATAAACAGTAAAGGTTGTTTTAGATTCATTAATATGCAGGAGGTTCCTATTGAACCAAACCTGTAGTTTATCTAAATTGTGTTGTATGTCCTTCCTCAAGACCACATCATCTGCACTTGAAACGATCACCGTTGCGTCATCCGCATACAAATAAATATTGTTTCCCATATAACCTACTATATCATTGATATAAAGGAGGAATAACACAGGGCCCAAGACAGAGCCCTGTGGTACTCCAACCTCATTAACCAAGAGATCTGAACACACGCGCTTTCTCGTCTTTTCCTCGACATGTTCAATCGAAACAAACTGTCTTCGGTTATTTAAAAAGCTAGCAATCCACTCGCGGGGATTCCCTCTTATGCCATATTTTATCAGCTTGTCTAAGAGAATGACATGAACCACACAGTCGAATGCCATGCTTAAATCACAAAAGATTCCAGCAGGACATCCTCCCGCCTCAATGCTATCCACCACACTCACCAGAAAAGCATAAACTGCATCAACAGTACAGTGTCCAGGTCTAAACCCAAACTGGTTCTTGCTCAGAATTTTGTGCATATCTAGGAACCTGATAAGTCTTTCCAAGAAGCAATACTCGAAAACCTTTGAAAAAGCAGCGGACAAAGCAACAGGCCTATAATTCATCAATTGTTCAGAATCGCCTTTTTTATAGAGAGGAATGATCTTGTTCATCTTAAGCCTATCCGGAAATCTTGCCTGTAAAAACGATGTATTTACTAAATGAACTAATGGTTCACATATATAACTTAGGCTTTGTTTGACCAAAAAGCACGGAATATCATCCACACCGCACGATTTTTCAGGTTTTAGTTTGTTCAAAATTAGTGATCGGAGTTCTACATCTGTGAAAGGGAATAGGAACATTGAATGCTGATGCATCTTAATTTCATCCTCATATGGAATTTTAGGTATGCTATTCCCTATATCCTTCACAGTTTCTATGAAAAATTCATTGAAAAACTTTGCAACATCTTCAGGATCAGAAATTGTTGTATTGTCTCTTTTAATTTTTATATTTTCAAAATGTTTATTTTTGTTAGATAGTTTTGTTAACAACTCTCCACACAGTTTTTGTGATATTATCAGAATTTTCGATTTTATGCTGATAAAAGGATCGCTTGGTATCCCGAATAAGTTGAGAATGTTGTTGCTTAACCTTTTTGTACGAATTAACTAGTTCCGGAAAAACCTTAGATAAATCGAAGAGGTTCTTCAGGTGTTTACTAGAAGCTCTAACAGCCTCGTCAACCCATTCTTTCTCCTCCCTCTTATGAAATTTTCTCAATGGAAAGTGTAAGTTGAAGTAGGTACTGTATATACGATGAAAAGCATCGAAAGATTCATTTATATCATTTTTAGCAAATACCACACCCCAGCTCTCATCAGAAATATCATCAAGAAATTTTTTGATATTTTGCTGACTAAAATCTCTTCTATATTCAATATCATTATGTTGAGCGCATTCTTCCGTGACTGAGAATAGAATCGCTCTATGATCAGAATAAGGCACGTCTATTACTTTACTTGTGCCTGAGGTAACACTTGAAAACACATAATCAAGAGTGTAATTAACACGAGTTTTATCAGAATTAGTATTTTTAATTTTGAAACTTTCCATGATATTGGTGAGTTTCTCAAAGTTACTTCTATCTCTTTCAGGATCAATGTTAAAATCCCCACAAACTATGAAGTTTACATTGGGTTTATAAATATGCCCCATCATATCACTTAATCTATTACAAAAAGTTTCGAAGCATGTATGAGGAGACCTATAGCAATTCAGTACGATAGTTTTTACACCACCTTTCTCAATTCTCACTCCACATACCTCGAAATCTTTTTCGGTACAAAATGACTTCAAAATAAGAGACTGAGCAGATACGGTGTTTTTACACCAAATTGCCACACCTCCACCCCTACTTTGTGATCGACAGAAACAGGCTATCTTACTAAAGTGGTTAAAATAGACATAGTTGATGTTGACATCATTGCACCATGTTTCACCTAGACACAGTATTTCCAAGTTATTCAATTCACTCACAAAATCACTGATGATGCAGTCCACCTTGAAATTAGTAAGGCACTGACAATTCAAGTATAAAAGTTTATACACCCCATCATTTCCGTCTATGGTGGAGGCACTGCTTGGCTCCTTCTGTGAAAAAAACGAGAGACCACTGCACCCTGGGGCCATATCTCGCTTTGCCAGGCTTTCTCGAGATTATCTTTTTTGATTGTTACTTTGCTGGATGCGTACAGCTCAGGATATTTGGATGTGTGTGGCTCTACATTTACTTCCGGAAAATATTCGACGAGCATCGCTTTTAGATCCTCTGTTTTCGTTCCTGGTTCCAACCTACTTACATGCAAGGAAACATATCTTGGGATTCCACGTACTAATGAATTTTTTGAACTCTGACCTACAACTATCTTTCTTTTATTACGTCGCTTAACTTCCGACCATTCCGAGCGATCTTTAGATGAATCCTTTAATTCCTTTTTTTCTTCAGTTAAATTCAATTTTTGAGCTTCTTCTATAGCAGAACTAACCATTTTAGCATCGAGATTGGGTTTTGTTTTTTTATCTTTGTTAGTTTTAGAAAGCATCTTTTTGTTATTATTTACGTTTTCGGGTTTGGAATTATCGTAAACAGATGACCTTTCTAAATCACTGACGACACCTGTCGGGGAATCCGTCACATGTTTGCCGCCGATATGTTTTGAAGAATATTGCTTGTTGGACGATTCCATTCCAACCGCCGGGGGAGTAGGCCTAGTTTTCCCTAATTTTTCTTCTAAATTTTCTATCACCTTTTTCTGAAGTACACTATTATACTCCAATCCTTCCAATAATTTCTTCAAAAGTGTAGTTTCCCTTTGAAGACACTCAATCTCTTTTTCAAGTATATTCTTTTCAGCACTGTTTTTCATAGTAGGATTTGATATCATACATCCATCACAAATCCACAATATATTTGGATTATCACCTATAATCTTAAGCCAGGTATCTTTTACCGATACACAAGCAGAATGAAATTTTAGATTACATATAGAACACTTAATTGTTTTCGAATTAACGATAAAATTGTCTGAGCACTGTTTACAAACGTCTACACCGTCTGCCATCGCACGAGCAATTGTCTCCGAACGAACTGAAGCAAATCAAGAACTGTTCAACATCTAAGGATATTTGGGATACATTGAGTAAAATCTACCAAAGTAGAGGACCTGCCCGTAAAGCCACGTTATTAAAAAGTTTGATTCTACAAAAAATGAATGAAAGAGACAGTATTCGAGAACATCTCAATAAATTTGCTGATACAGTGGATAAATTATCTGAAATGGAAATTCAAATTAACGATGATTTACTGAGTATTATGCTATTATACTCTCTTCCTTCGTCATATGAAAATTTCAGAATAGCCATAGAATCCAGAGATGAATTACCTACACCAGAAAATTTAAAAATAAAAATTCTAGAAGAAAGCGAAGCCAGAAATAAAACTTATTCAAGTAACAGTCATGGAGAAACATATCTTGGAAGAAACAGGAAGTATTGCAATAAGGGATTCAACAATTTTGAAACAAGAAACATATTCTCTAAAAACAAAACTTTCCGACAAGAAAATACAGTGAAGTGTGAAAATTTCGGTCGTTCAAATCATAAAACCATAGAATGCAGAGCTAAAACAAAAAAATAATCAGAAATCTTTCAAAACAGAAGAAATTTATCTAGCTACTGGGGATAAACATGAAAATATCAATCGTTGGTGCCTCGATAGTGGTTGCACATCTCATCTTTGTTTCACGAGAGAAAAGTTCAGTGAAATCGATGAAGATTCTGAAAAAGGTTGGTTGAAACTGGCATCAGAAGATCAAAAAGCACCTATACAAGGAAAAGGCATAGTGTCGTTGACATTTCCAGATGAAGATGATACACTTTACGTACCAAATCTTTCAACAAATTTGATGTCTGTCAGCAAAATTACCGACAAAGGATACACAGTGTTATTTAGAAGAAATAATGCAATAATTAAAGATAAAAATGGACAACCAATACTGAAGGCTCAGAGAAAAGATAATTTATACTACATACAGAGTGAAATCTCATCCAACCAGGAACAAGAAAATTCATTTTATTCGCCTAAACTGATGCTATGGCATGAAAAACTAGGACATATTAATGAAACTGATCTTAAGGCTGCTATGAAAGAAAAAAGAGTAAATGGTTTGGATTTCAATGCGTCAGACAAATTGAATGACTGTGAAATATACATTAATGGAAAAATGACGAGATTACCATTTCCTCAAAGAGAAAATGGAGCAGAACATATTTTAGAGATAATTCATTCTGATGTGTGGGGACCAATCAGAACGAAGTCTCATGGTGGTTCTCAATATTTTGTCACTTTTACGGATGAATACTCCAGATACTGCAAACTTTATTTTCTTAAACAAAAGAATGAAGTTCTAGAATACTTCAAAGAATACAAAAATGAGGTAGAAAATGAACATGGCAGAAAAATTAAATTTTTTCAAAGTGATAATGAGAGATCTATTTATTTATTTATTATATTTATATGTGAATAAAGAATTTGAAACATTTCTGAAACAAAGTGGTATCAAAAGAAGATTATCCTGTACGTACACACCTCAACAAAATGGCATTGCTGAGAGGAAAAACAGATCATTGCTTAATAAAACACGATGCTTAATGATTGCAGCTGGACTACCATTAAATTTTTGGGCCGAAGCAATCAACACAGCGAACTACTTGATGAACAGATCACCATCAAGAGCAATAGATGGTAAAACACCATTTGAAAAGTGGGTTCATCGTTTGCCATCAGTCAAACATCTACATGTTTTTGGATCTAAAACATTTGTTTTAAACAAAAAACCAAATAGAGGAAAATTTTCACCACGTTCAGAAGAAGGTATTTTCATGGGGTATTCGGAAATATCTGAAGCATATAGAATATGGATGCCAAGTAAAAAAGAAATCGTTGTTTCAAGAGATGTGAAAATACTTGACAACAAAATGTCTGAATTTTACGAAAATGAAAATAATTATGATTTAATCCAGTATGATACAAATTATGATGAAGAAGAATATAATGAAAGAAAAGAAGATGTAAATCAAAACAGAAACGTCGATATTCGCGTAAACATAGAAAGAACTGATCAGAGAAATCGAGAATTACAGAATATTTATCCAGGTAATGATGAAGAATATCAGAGAGGATCCCTAGAAGAAATTTCAGATGAACAAGAAGCAAGACCAAAAAGAAACATTCAAGCACCTAAATGGACAGAAGATTATGTTTCATACTTCATTGGGGAGAAAGATGCTGAAGAAGATAAAGGTGAAATATGGGATGAAGCTATAAAAAATGAAATTCGAGCACACATAAGGAATGGTACCTGGATAATTACTGAAAAAAATGAAAATAAAAACATAGTCACAAATAAGATGATATTGAAGGAAAAATTCAATGCTGATGGAAGTTTAGAAAGAAGAAAGGCAAGATTAGAAGTGCGAGGTTTCAGTCAACGTCCAGGAATTGACTTCACAGAAACTTTTGCACCTGTAGCGAAATTCAGCTCTATTAGACCATTATTAGCTCTAGCAGCAGAAGAAAATCTTAAATTGAATCAAATAGATATAACTACAGCATTTTTAAATGGTGAAATTGAAGAAGAAATTTTTATGAACATTCCAAACAATTTCGAAAAATATCTCCAAGAAATTATTTTAGAAGAAAGTATGAAAGATGATGTTGGTTTTTATTCGAAGGCCGTCAAAATGTTGCAAGATCTGAAGAAAAATTCGAAAGAAAAAGTGTGTAAACTTAAGAAGGCTGTTTACGGATTGAAACAAGCCGGAAGACAATGGTTCAAAAGGTTAGACACAAAATTGAATGAAATGGGATTCAAATCATCAGATGCAGACCCATGTATCTACATATACCGCAAAGGAGGAGAAAAGGCCATTATTGCAGTATATGTGGATGATCTGATTGTGGCAACATCAAATAAACAAATTTTCAATTTCATAAAAGAGCAAATCATGACAAGTTTCGATATGAGGGATTTGGGAACTTTAAATTATTGCCTTGGAATTGAATTCAAACAAGGTAGTGATATTATAACAGCAAATCAACAAAAATACATAAATGATATATTGTTCAAATTCGGAATGTCAAATTGCAAGATCGCTAAGAGTCCCATGGAGGAAAACTTAAAACTGGAAAAAGGAAATCCAGATAAATTAGAAAATATTCCTTACCAAAACCTAATTGGAGCGTTGATGTATTTATCAACAGCAACACGACCGGATATTTCTTTTGCAGTCAGTTATTTGAGTCAATTCAATAACTGTTACAGTTCCGAACATTGGATTGCTGCAAAACGTGTGCTGAGATATTTACAAGGTACAAAGCATTATGAACTGAAATTCAAAAGAACTGGAGAAGATATCACTGGATATGCTGATGCAGATTGGGGTGCATGTAAAATTGACAGAAGATCTTATACTGGTTATTGTTTCATTTTTGCTAACTCCTCAGTCAGTTGGGAATCGAGGAAACAAAGGACAGTAGCATTGTCAACAGCAGAAGCTGAATACATGTCCTTAACAGAGGCATCAAAAGAAGCAGTTCATCTTAAAAATCTCATAAATGATATGGGATGCCATCATGAAACAATTTTAATATACAACGACAATCAAGCTGCACAAAAGTTAGCATATAATCCGATTGTGAGCTCAAAATCAAAACACATCTCAATAAAAGAGCACTTCATAAAAGATCTTGTGAAGAATGGTGACATTCAAATAAGTTATAAAAAGACCGATGAAATGTTGGCCGATATTTTAACAAAGTCCTTGAATGGAAATCGTCATTTAATGTTCCTGAAGGGCATTGGACTCTACTCAAGCAGTTCGTGAGGAGGAGTGTTAGAATGAGATTATTCGAATATACACTCCTGCTTATTTTATTAGTTACCTTATAAAACATTATGACAGTAGTAGATTTTTATATTGAATGTCAATCAGTCATAATTAAAAATACTTGTTCGAGTTGATTATTTCTTATGGAATAAACTGTGTACTCTATCTTGCTACTAGAGAGCTTCGCAACATATTATTAGAATCCTCAGAATCACCATCAGTACTTGTAGAAACCGGAAGTACAATATTGGATTATGATGATCCAAAATCTGTTGAGGTTGTGAAAATTTTTTCAGCCATGACATTTCTATGTGGAATGCAATGATCAATATAGTCGGCTACCGTCGTAGACTTCCATCCGCCATGTTTTTTTTATATCCGTAATATTTGCTCCTGATTATGCTATCAATGAAGCGGAGGATCTTCTAAAACAGTGTCCTGTATATTGCTTTGGTTCTGACAGTTTGAGGAATTCAGCAACAAGAGATGGAATTTTCCCAAATGTATTAATACCAACTGGATTGGCATTGCATTTATTATTCATGTTTTTCAGGAAAAACGACGATGTTTGATGACAGAAGGGCGCAGTGCAAAGTACTTATGAAAAAAGTCTACATACTTCCTAATAATATTGAAAGAACGACTGACTTTCGTTCTTGTATTTGGAAGTTCTATAACCAATGATTTATTTGTTATTTCGATGTCTTCCACTGATAAATTACACAATTCTTCACGCCGACAGGCTCCAAATAATCCGAAAATAGTTGCAACCTTAACCATCAAGTATTTCTCATTTGGTCCCTCTTTTATAAACTTTTCAACTTGTTCACGAGTGAGAATTTTTGATTTTTTGGGACGATATCATTCACTTTTCCGTTTTGAATATGCTATTACCTTAAAATATTTACTAACATCCAATCCATTTTCAGAAAGGGCGCTTGACTTTATCATTGAAAATTTGCACCACAAAGTTGATGAACTCCATTTTTTTAATTTTTCTTCTGAGTATGCCAGGAAAACAGTTTCACTGAAGTTCTCTTCAACATTTTCCAATTTACACCAGGCCAGAAAATTGTTATATGCAATATCGTACTGCCGGACAGATTTTTTTTAGGTAGGAGTTCCAGATTTGTTCTTCTCGCAGACTCTTCAATATCGAGAGGAAGAACGAACAACCAAATCATCACTTTTATTAATAATTGCACTCTCGATAAACATATTAAGCAGTTGAAAACCCAAGACGAAAATTGGACAGGAACGAAATTCAAAGGACAGCGTCTTTTCTCAGTTGTTGGTAATCATAACGTTGGCAACATTTGCCATTCACAACAACCTTTCGATTATTTGAATATCAAAATGCATTTTGAAGTTTATTGTCATTGCAAATTCACCCATTTCATTATCAAAATAGGGCAGTTGTACAAAAAACATTGTATGGTATTTGTGTTAAAAGTGATTTTATTTTGTTCGTGAAATTCATCAATTTGCTTTGCTCATTTCGCAAACTTTTTCACTCACAAATAAAACGTCACTTTCAACTTCATATCATAAATAACTATTTTCGTTGTGTTCGTTATAGTCCGGACAAGGTTTTTACAGTTTATTTTATCAGAAAAAACATGTGAAAGAAAGAAAATGCGCTTTTCATTTTTCCTGCAATAGAAGAGTTGAATTTGTTAGATTTTGACACTAAGACAGACCAGTGGCTACCACATAGATAATGGAAACAGGCCAAATGATGTTCCGACATGCCATGGTTCATTTAAGCTATAACAAAAACTGAGGTGAAAATGGTGTAAACTGTGACTAATTCACAAAAAGAAATTTGTGTTTTATACTTCATGTCGTGCAGTGTATTCTGCAAAACATTGTCTCGGATATTTTCATCGGGGTATAAAAGTGGAAAAGTGTGTAACTGAAATAGGCAAAATGTTCCTATTTCGCTCATCAATCAATATTCTCACCATACCTGAATATTGCATGGGGAATTGAACGATGTCACTATCCATATCAATCAAGATAAATGTTCCTGCCATAGGCCACCGTTGTGCAGGAACTGAGATAAAGCCCTCTGTTCAGTATCGATTTACCACGGTGTTTGACTGCTAAAAATTAGGTTGACGAAAAGCTTCTAACGAAGGAATATTTGAAATGAGATCGATTGCATTATTTATTATTGTTTGTTATTTGTTTTGAGTGGAAAATGGTAAGTACGAATTTCACAACCTACAGGGTGTTCCAGAAGTTGACGTCATAAATTTTCTATAGCTATAACTATGGAATGCAACTTTCGATTTCAATCAAATTTCATGGGTTTATTCACTTCAGGAAGCTCTTTCGAAGAGTTCATGAATATTCCATGATTTCAGGGCAGTACCCAGAATATCTAGATTTTTCTTTCAAGCCAAAGAACCTATATTTTTTACATTCCTCACAAAAATTTCGTTATTGCCATGAGAAACTACATACCTAAGTCATTCTAAAGAATTCAATTTTCACTTTGCATGGCACACTTGTCCCAAGAGAATAGGAACCGGACGAATTGATGTTTTATGTGAGTTTTTCAAGAAGGGTCAAATTAAAGAATTAAACAAGAAAAAGTAGACAATAAAAAGTAGGAAAACTAAATCATAGTGAAATAACGAAACGAAGAAAACATATGGTGCAGTTATAAAAGTGCACTTTTCGAGTTATTGCTTCATTGAATTCTGACTGAGATAAAACAAATCAATCACTAGAAGAGTTGAAGCATCTCATCCTCCTGAGGATATGTATAAGAACCTGAATAAATGTATTCTATGAGTGGGTTCTGAAAAGTCTCCTTGTAGTACTTCCAGAGGCATGTAAGGCTAGAAATCGAAAATAGTTCGATTGCAAAAGAAAACCTATTGAATTTCGACATCGACCTATAATTCAAGCGAACACTGCGAGATGGATCAGTGAATGGAATAATTCCTGATAATTTCAAATCTGTTTATAATTTCGAATTATTTACGGGTTCGAGAACCTTCAGAATAGGTACGGTCATAACTCCAGACCTCACACCCACTTTGAAGTTTTTATTTGAGTTCAGGTGTAGACGACCTAATGTAAACGGAAAACATAAATATTCAATGAATTATTACGCGTAGAATGGAGGAAACCTCTCAGGAAAAATAACTATTGATTGTTTATTTTCACTGATTACCATCTCAATGTGATTTACGCTAACATCGTCCATGATTTATGTTCGAAATGTCATGATGAACTTAAATCCACCATCGTTCCTTCGACATTTTTTTTATTCAGTGATTGACTATTGATTATGTCTCGAAACTAGGGTAATAATAGTTATTTGTGGTACTTATGTGTTATGTATATACGTCACGCGAGAAGATTCACTATGCTTTATCCAACAAGTGCAAGACATCAGTGAATCAAAAGAAAGGAAGACGCCAATACACTTGAGATAAAGGACCACAAAAGTTTTCTGTGGTATAGACTATAGACGATTCAAGCCTAGGTTGCGCCCTCTGTAAATATTAAGTTTGCTGAAACAGCCTGCCGTTGGTGTGTTTACTTGTTTATTATATCCTAAAGCGAGTTACTTTCGTAATATTTTCTTAATTGAAATGATGGATTTATATGAAAATAAAGGATTCCTTACTTTAAATGAGTACTTAACATATTTGGAAGCCGTAACATTATAGGACAAGCAATTCCAAAGGCTTGGTTCCCGTGAATTACAGTCTTCATTATGGGATGTAATGGTAATAATGCAAAATATAAAATATGTGATTGGGATTTTATATCTGTATCAAATTTCATGAAAACTTTCGTCAACTAAATGAAGGTACTAAGAAAACCTTGTTAACATAAAGAGGAAGATGAGATTAATTTTCAAATCAAATAAACAATAAATTTATTTCCATAATTGCACAACAGCCAAGGAAAAAACATATGTGAAAAATTGCAACTATCCAGCTTTCTATTGGTGACATACCTATATACTTACAATTTTTTCAAAAGAACAGAAGACATTTGTATATAAGGTGAGTCAAAAACGTGTACCAAGCTTTCTGGGGTCTATAATATCAGAAATGTAGAAATGTAATAAAAAAAAAAAAGATTCAGGTACATTTATACACGAAATTTCAATCTGGTAGCATTCACCGTTTAGAAGTTATACCGAGTATTGTTTAATTTCATCAACTTTGGAAGGATAGATAGATAGATATAAAAATTATTTCAATAAATGATAACATTTACCATTACCATGTTGAAACCAGTCAAATTTAATTATTACAATACTCAAAAAATCTCCTATATCATAAGGTTCACAATTTACTAAAATATCAAATATTTCTCTCCTGAATGCTTTATAGTCCTGAATTTCTTGCAATTGAAAACCCTTATTGCCATATATAATGGATGATTCTCAAAACAAGTTAATTTGTGTTCAGGAAAAAACCAAGGACAGATACGTCTTGCATTATTAAGATTTTTAAATTTTGAATAATAGTTATTATGCTTAAAAAAAAACAGCATTAATCGGTATACATATAGACCTGGAATTGTTAAGATTTTGTTCTTCTTGAAAAGAGATCTACAACTCTCTCGATATTTTTTACTCTAATCGCCCATTTTTGTTTCAAGAAGACTCTATTCATGAGTGCGGAACTACTACCCCAGAATAAGATACTGTAAGTTGTTAAAGACTGAAAATATGCAAAGTATATTGTTCTCAACACATTCTCATTAACCTGTCTTTTCAAAACATTTAACGTATACACAACCGAGTTCAACTTTTTTCCTAGCTGGTCCACATGATCATTCCATTTCAGATTTCTATCTACTGCCACCCCCAAGAAAGACACCACCTCCTTGACGTTGACATCACCATCTTTGCTTCTCAGAGCATTAGGAAACACTTGTGTAGATCGATCTGTACAGAAAAAAGTGCAAACGGTCTTCTGCATATTCAAGATGAGTTTATTTTCACAACACCAGCCGCCTATCTCATTCGACACTGAACTGAATAGATCAACTGATGTTTGGAGGTTGTTAATCCTTAACAAAATGTTTGTATCATCAGCAAAATTCACGAGGTCACAATTTTCAGGTAGTGCCAGTCTTAGGTCATTAACATATACTAGAAATAGTAGAGGTTCTAGTATGCTGCCTTGTGGGATGCCCATGTTTACATCAATGTCTTCTGATGTATACTTCTTACTATTTATAGATATTACCACTCGCTGTTTCCTGTTTCGCAGATAACTTTTCATTAGGTTAAGTTGTTTATCCCTAATACCAGACGTTTCAAGCTTGTCCAAAAGCAGTTGATGTTCAACGCTGTCAAATGCCTTAGAAAGATCCAGAAACAAGCCTAGGGCCACATCTCCTTCTTCCAAGGCACCCAAAATAGCTAGAGTTAGTTCATAAATGGAAGTTTCTGTGTAGTATTTTTTAATTTTTTTAGGGCTGATATCACCTCTGCCTCTGTGATATCGAAGACAAAAAAAATTTTTTTACGTTTTTCTGCCTAGTTTTTTTATGAGGTGGTTGAAATGGTAGGTTTTTAATTAATGACGAAGCAGCATTAACATAGAATTCATTAAATTTCTCTGCCAGTTGTTTCGGATCGTCTGTTTTAATGGCACATTCGTTGTTCTTATGTTGTTTTCCTGTTATAGAGTTTACTAACCTCCATGTTGCCCTGCTTTTATTGTCTGATGTTTCCAGTATATATGTCCCTTAATGTACTATTAACACCAGAAAGCTATGTACACACCTTGGACTCACTCGGTATATATAATTTGGACACTATAAAGTGAAATTTATGACCAAAGTACTCAAAAGATATTGGGACAGTACATACTTATAAGCACTATTCTCAAAACCTATCATTTGAAAAAATTGGAGTATTCCCGCAGAATTTCTTTCTCGTGTCCAGTATCTGAAAAGAATTCATCTCTGTTATGCTGTTTAAGTTTTTATCAGTTATTATATTGTCACATATTGTCCGAATTTTCAAAGTATCAACTTTGCCTGCAACATCTTCATACTTAACTTTTGCCAAAGCACAGTAAGCTTCAGCAGCCAATCGTTCATCGAATGTTCTGGTTATTTCCTGAAGTTATACCTAACTTTGATATACTAAGAAAAAGAAAATTCTTTGTCTTTACGGAAGCCACATCGAGAAAATTTTTGAAACATAGAAGAATTCAAAATAGTAATAATCGAAATGAATACCATTTTCAATTCCCAGGCTCAGAGATCTTTTATCATGAGGTTGGAGAAATGATATTAGAGATATACTGGTTTCGGCCTTCTTTGGCCTCATCAGTCTCCCACACATCTCAGGACAAAATCTTCATAAAAAACTTCGATATTTAAAGCAATTGGTTGTGAAGTAATGAGTAAAATATTACCAAGTACCAAGGTGGTGACATCCAATTGAGTCAAAATGAAGTTTCACATCTCCAATCAAATGCTAAAAAAGATCTCTGAGCCTGGGAATTGAAAATGGTATTCATTTCGATTATTACTATTTTGAATTTTGCTATGTTCTAATATACTAATTATGACTATGAGAATATTTCAATTCTTTACCTGTGTAGAGAGTTCTTTGTCTGTTTCTGGAGCTTCCATTGATCCATAATTGGTTTTCAATTGAAAATGAATTTTTTTTAATGGAGAAGAACATAATGCGAATGAACATTATAACATTTGGCTGTGCAGGCTCATATTTGATTATGGTCCGTCCTTCCTGTATGGTGGTGGTTCTGAGAGATCCCCTAGGAGGTTTTTTTGTAGGAACTTCATTTCTTTTCAGTCTCTAATATAGTCCATGATAGCACGACGTTTACATCCATGAACACAACAATAAACTTCGATTTTCGGCATATTATTTTTTTATACCACTCATTTTCAAACACAAATAAATCAACGAGAAGTGGAAAATGAACTCCAATCTACAGCTTTAGCCTATTACGGATTGGGAAAAAACATAATCACAAGAAACAACCTTTTAAAAAGTAAGAAAAGAAAATGCAACTATTAATATGAATTTTCATCGCATTTCAACTGTCTTTTTTGCAATTTGACTCAATATCCCCAAATCATGTGGAACAGTTTAGGTTGATTACAATACAGTGAGGAGAAAAACAGCTTCAGCAGGGGATACAATGAACCATAAGGTGCAGTGAACTGTAAGCTTTTTTAAACCAACTAGACATTTCAGGCTCTAAAACTGTCTTTTTTCAATGTCAAAATTGTACAATCTAAATTTCCGATATAGATGAATAGGGTCTTTCATACTTTTGACTCTCGCAGTAGGTTAGGAGGATTGTCGCAGAAAAAAGGCATGAACGGATTTTTTCAACGTCAAAATTGTACAAAATAGACTTTCGATATACATGAATAGGGTCTTTCATACTTTTGACTCTCGCAGTAGGTTAGGAGGATTGTTACAGAAAAAGGGCATGAACGGATTTTTTCAACGTCAAAATTGTACAAAATAAATTGTAATTATTTATCAAATCACAGTGTGCAACAAAAGAAAAATGTGGCAATGAACTTGATTCATAGAGCAACATCCTTAAGTGATGAAGAATTAATTCCACAAAATCTAGAAAAAGTTATTAGAATATCACAAGAAAATGGATACCCAAAACATTACATAAGAACACTCATCAACAAACACAACATAGAAGTGGAAAGAAGACCAGTTCAAACCTCAACATCTCTCATACAGAACTCTACCACTACAAACACTCTTCTACAAAGTAACACCAAAACATTCTTTAAATTGGTTTTCTACCCATGTCTCTCATATAAGATCAATAGAATATGCAAAGATTATGATTGCACAGCAGCCTTTTACAATATTACAACTAATAAGGAAAAATGTTTCACAAGCCTCAAAGATAAAACACCTATACTAAAACAATCGGAGTTGGTATACAAGATTCCATGTAACAACTGTGACAAATGCTATGTTGGACAAACAAAACAACTACTTCAAGAAAGAATTAGACAACATAAATATGACACAAGAAAACCAAAGAGTTCACAAAACACAGCTCTCACTGTCCACACTTTAACAGAAAAACATACATTCGAATTTGAAAATGTTACAATACTAGACATGGAACCACATTACAGCAGGAGGATAGTAAGTGAAATGATACACATAAAGACAGAAAACACAGTCAACTTCAGAGAGGACACTCAACATTTGAGCATAATATACAATAGCCTAATTGATCAGACATGAAGAAAATAAGAGACCAGTCATAGGGATGATTCATGATCTAGGTTAGATTTTAAACTTTAATTAATTTATTTTATTTATTTCAGTGTTTTAATATTTGACCACGGAAAAAAATTTTAACATGTCTTTGTGTCTAGTTAGCAGTACTGTCTTGACGATATTTGTAGAATTTTCAATGTCTTTAAAGCTGGAGTCGCGACATCAACATACCTACAAGAAAGTAGAAGAAGAAAAAATTAAATGCAATTTCAAACCATGGACTAAATAACCTCAACAATAGGAGTCACATTTCATTCCAAAACCTGCTCAAAAAATAAACAATTACAATTCGACAATTAAAGAAAATAATTTACATCACACTGTAATTAACATTACATTTATAAAACAACGAGGTTAGTAGGTTATCACGACTCCAGAAACAGTGAAATACATTAACATTTTACTTGTTTACAGCCTTGATAAAGGAGAAAGTAGTCTCCGAAACGTCGGCGAACTTGTTAATAAAAATTTAGAGAAAAAGAACTGCTTATTTGTCCACATTCCTGTAAAAAGTTCCTGAATCAGAAACATGGATGTAACAAACCAACACAGTACAAAATAAACTTCCGATATACATGAATAGGGTCTTTCATACTTTTGACTCTCGCAGCAGGTTAGGTTAAAGGATTGTCGCAGAAAAAAGGCATGAACGAATGAAGAAATCAAAGAGACTTATTTATTCGAAATCCGACAGGTTACGTCTGGATCAATTCCAGTTGTTTCCATTAAAAACTCCCCTTTGCCCAACCTCTATGCGAACACACCATTGATATATTTCGAGCCACGTGAATACAGCTTTTTCAGTATCTGGCGTTATGCATTCTTTCAATTGTCGCAACTTACCTCATTTCAGGAACTCAAAGTGAAAAGCCAGTTTTTCATTGAGACAGTTGAAAGGCCTGTCAGCGCTTGCTAACGAACGGATTCGAATTTTTGATGTATAAAACAGATCCGCTTTGTTTTGCCGGCTTGACGTAACTCTTTCATAGTCTCACGTTTTTATACCCAACTTTGACGGACAATGGGAGTTGGCCTGAAAGGGAATTTCATCGAGATATTTCTTCGTCTTTTTTTTGAACTCGCATAAAATTAGGAAAGTTCGTTGAACCAAATAACAATTTCAAAATTTCGACATGATATTTTTTTTCATTGTAACATTTTTTTGAAGGAATTGAGCCCTGACGAATAAATGCACAAGTTTTACGCATGGGCTTTTCTTCTATTATTTGAAAAAATGTTTTCATTGATTTTTGTTCAAGGGACTGGGAAAGAAAAGGACAATATTTAATAGCATATGTTTTTTTATGGAGGAAAAGTGATACTTTTTATGACGCGCTCGTGGTTATAGGGAGTAAGTCATGAAAAGTAACTTTTCCTCCAAATAAAATATGCTGTTTTTTCTTCAAATTCTTCTTCTTCATAATTGGCAAGGGGGTTGAGAGGTATCGGTGAGTAATCACAGGTTGTTGCACGGCCTACTAAACGGCCGGAAGGTTAGACGTTGCCGTTGTTACCATCAACGTGTCTTGTGGCACGCTAGATTTAGATAGTATATGGTTTTCTTTTGCAATTCGCATAGTTTTCGATATAATTTTGAATTTATTTCAATTCATGATGAGATAAAGAACTGTAGGGAGGAAAACAAAACAGCATTTCGTTTATCTTACAGTTTTTGAATATTTTATCGCAAATAATCCAGAACTCAACACGAGAAAGTTCCACAAGACAACAATCAGAATAAAAATTATTTTACTTTCTGAAGCCAATGAAATAGGAGAATGAATATAAAAAAAGATTATTTCGCTGTCGAAAACGATTACATTCTGACTGCTGATCTTTAAACTTGATATAAATCCTATAAAACAGAAATTCAACAAGAATAAACTCTGAATGAATAAAAAAAATTCTGATAACTAGCTGCTAAAATTCCTATCGGAAAGAGCAGTTCTTGGAATTCTATCACTAACCATTTAAGAATAATCATCAAGGAAGATATCACTAAAAATTTATGAAAATTGGCTCAAGATAATTTCGGAAGGCTGCTGACATAGTGAACATTTGTCGAGATAAACATCCTAAGAACGCTGGAAATATGTCATAATAGTATATTTTAAAACATGTTGCAGAATGAGCTCATATTCCAACACGAATCACGTCTCATTATTAAAAAAAAACAAACATAAATATGATTTTTCTGATTCTTGAAGCTGAAATTTATTGATGATTAGGTTGTGATTCATCAATGCATTCAGAAAAAGAATGGCAAAAATTTGACGTTAAAATATACAGGTATACCAAGTTTGTGCTCAATCTCAAAAACAGTGCTCTGCAAAAAAATTTAAACCACGCCACTGACTTCTACGTAAAATAGTATATTTTAAAACAAGTTGCAGAATGAGCTTCTATTCCAACACGAATGCATATTCGATAGCATGAGTGTTGGAATTGCCTTCTGCAACGAGTATTAGACGATATTTTCTCTATTTCAGTCAAGTTTTGTGAAATACTCTCGAAATTCAAATAAAAATTCAGGTTAGTGACTTTTACATTTCATCTTGGCAGTTGGTGTGACTTACGAAATTTGACAGATTACGGAATTTGAATTGATTTGAAAATTGAGAGGATCGGAGGTCAGTACTGACAACCACAAAACGAAAAATATAACTGAAAACAATTCTGTAATGAGTTTCATTACAGCACTACTTTCAGTAGTGTAATGAACTCATTACGATACTGAACTAGAGAAATAAACATTTCAAAACGTCTCTTTCATTATCCACCAAACTTCACTTCATATTCGGCCTTAAGAATAGTGTTGAAAATTTTTTAACAATCTATTGTACATTCAAATGAAAATTGTGAGGGACTCTTCAATGAACCGAGTGTTAAGTGAAGAAGAAAATCACTTACAGACGCATCTTGATCTGGTAATTCAACTCGGAAATCTTCGATTTGAGTACTATCCCTCGTACTTGTGAAGGGTCCGGTTGCAAAAGCAAATATAAATCTACTAATGAGAAGGTGTCGGTATTTAAATTTCAGAAAGATCCAGCGAGGAGAAGAAAATGGCTTAACGCAATTCATAGAGAAAGTATTAGTTTTGAAGTCAACGATAACAATGTAGTTTGTATAAAACATTTTGTAGATTCCCATATTTTGAGCTATAACTTTTATCCCACCGCCGAAGGTCCAGTTATTAATATACCCCGAAAAATTGCATTTCCTTCAATTTTTCCAAATCAACCGAGTTACATGAGATCTTCAGTTAGGTACTCCGAAAAAATTAGTTGTCCATTATAACAATGTTTACACCGACTGAGACAAGCAAGATCAGATCAATTTTAATAAATATCAAAATGAAAAACTTTCCTGTTGATAATGTTCAGATATGAACACCAAAAATCGAAAATTTCAATCACAAATCCGATACACACTGTTTTCGCAACTGTAACACTTATTTCCACTTCATTTTTTTATTGAAAAACCGATCACACGAACACGAAAAAAAATTCAAACCTTTTTACACGTTTCCCGGTCGAATTTCTGATGCGAAATATATCACACGTTACCATTTAAATGAGAACTACAAGTGCAAAGTCGTAACACTCTGTGTCTGGTTCAACCCCCTATGGGGGTGCCGGCAACGTCGCATTTTGAAGCAACATTCTGGGTTATGGTTAGAATATTTAATTAGGGTCCATTTGGCGAGATCATATAGAGATTATTAGTAGGTTATTGTCAATTTTGAAAGAAATACTTGAAATATTTTTGTTGAATGATGATTGTATTTTCTCGTTTACCCGTATTTTCCACTGAAATAACTCGAAATCTACAAGAGTAGCACCTAGCTCATTCTATAATCTTTGTTTGTGTTTCTGTTATGAATTTTGTGGTGAAAACTGGCCGACATTTAAAATGCATGGTGATCAATTGCAGAAATAAAAGAAAGATTAATCCTGAATGTGAATTATTTTCATTAACAAAAAGAATGGAAATGAAGAATTTGAAACTCGTATGATGTAACTGTCTTGTTCGTTGCTTTTTATTTTCAGTGCTGTCAAATGGATAGAGTTTTCGGGGCAAAAATATATTTTTATGGATAAGGCATGAAGAACTCTTGCTGGGCTGACCTACAGGTCTTGTTGTACACCTCTGATATTTTTCTTTTATTGATGTTCAAACATTCTGCAATTAATATACAGTGGACTCTCGTTGAGTCGAACTCCTAGGGACCAAAAGAACTGTTCGACTTTTCTATTTTTAGGCTCACCAAACATTCGAGTTATTGAAGTGAGACTGAGTACTGGAAACATGTCCTTAGAGGTCGAAAAATCTTATGATACTTATCACGTGTGGTGATTTGTTTGCGAACCGAATCTTCTTCGGTCTCATTCATTAGATCATAAAGTTCCACTCATAGAGGCAATGGTGTTTAAAAGAACGACTTATAGAGGTGGAAGTTCTCTTGACGACTCTTTCAGCAGTTCGACTCATCTACTAGACCCTCTAGAAACTCATTGAGGTGGAAATACACTGGGTAAGATACCCAGCAAGCACATAACATAACTGGGCAGTTTTGTGATATTCTATTTTGATAACAAAGTAACATTCATTTGTAATGTTTCTTTGATATCACTTGCACATAATTCCATTACATTGAATGTCACATGTATATCATTATTTAACATTTGTGTGTTATATACCTGGGACATACAGATCATGTTGAAACGTTATGTTTTGTTCAACAATCAAACCGGATGTACATAAAATGTATTTTTGTGATGTTTCTACGACAGAAAAACGAAATATCATATCAATGTACTTTTAAGAGACAACGATGCATTTTTCATATGTTTGATATACATTTATGTAACTAAGAAGTTTCAAAATGATATGCGCTGAACGTAAGCTGGGAAATCGTGTCTGAATGTATATTTTCAACTTCCTCTACCGGGATGATGTTGTTATAAATGCATATGTGTTCATCATAGGCAGCATCCCTAATCCCATGAAATTTTGATACGCCTTTTTTTTTGCGAGAAACCGGGAATCAGAGTAGGTACAAGAGAGTGAGAAAGTGTATCTTCAGTAGCTTGATAGTGTTGGATATTTTAGCTTTATGTCTGCTGATTTTTGACAATGGCATATTTTCGAGTTGCAGACATTGTGTACGAATTACAAATTAAATCAACACTAGTGGCAGAGAAAGTTCAAATAAGTGAATTGCAGCAATATTGTTTTTTTCAAGGTATCTGAATAAATCGACAAATGAATCATGGAGTGTTTTATTAGAATGACTCCCAACGAATTTTTGAGATGAAGGCTGTGATGCTATTTATTTTATTCTTATACAAAAACATAACCTATTTTTCTAAAAGAAATTTTTGTTTTGTTTCGAGAATCTAGGAAAATTGTTAAAAAAATATCGCACACTATTTCAAAAATCAATGTTGAGAGGTGACTATTTTTTAAATGTTGTGTCGTAACGAAAGAAAAAAGTATATTACAAATATAACATCCATATTAATAAGTAACATTGAGAGGACATTTTATAGAAAGGATCCCTCATTTAACTTAGAAATGTGGCACCTACATTGCACCGGGCTATTAAAAACGATTAAACTTCTCGATATTACTGGTATGTAGTGTGAACATTCTGTGTTGCGGAAATTTGACGGCTACAGGGAGCTCCTAAGAACATTTAAAGTACGTTACACAGGACAGTTAATGTCTCAGTGTAACGTTATGTTAACAGACATGTTATGTTTTTGTGCTTGCTGGGTATATGTATGAGTCGGGTCCATTTTATCGAGAGTTCACTGTATGAATAAGTTCTTGAAATTGTAATAATAATCCTCTAATATGTGAGCAAATTTTTGAAATGCTCTCAATTTCATAATTATTGTATTGTACAAGGTATCCCAAATTGCTTGATTTTGGCTGTTTCTGGAACTTCTAGACTAGATAGGAAAAACGTTGAGAAGAGTCCTGGGCTCGATGGCACATTTTCGTAATCGATAATTTGTCAAAAGTAAAAAAAAAATAAGATATCGTGAAACAGTTTTCACTAATGGTGTTTTCACGAAAATCGAGCACAGGACGCCTCTCGAATTTATTACTTATTTAGTCCAGAAGTACCTAAAACAGTCAAAATCAAGCAATTTGTGATACCCTGCACTGCGTAAGAGAAATTTTGAATTCTCCATTGTGTTCATTTCCTAAAACTCCATCGTTTTCATTTACTTCATGATATTCAAATTACTTTTTTTACGAAAAGCTAGCTTGCACAACAGTTTCATCAGTAAATTAAATCAAAAAATCGTCCAAGTTACATAAAAAACATTCTTTAGCCATTATTTCTGCAACATTGCAGAAAAACAAATTAACGCAGTACTGTCTACAATATGGAGGGGTACTAGAGGTACCCCTTCTCTCCATAGTTTTACGTACCGTACCGAGCATTCGCAATGTCTTACATTCAGGGTCCAATCAGATGCGACTGCGATAATTGATCCTTTATTTTTACACCGTATTTTTACCTCGGATCTCTCTGTCATTCGTTTCCCCATGCTTCGAAATTTCAATCTTTAAAACTCGCAAATTTTTTTTGCAGACAACCCTATTTAATTGTGTTCATAATAAAACAGCGTTTATGCTCATATAAAATTTTTTCTAGTATGACACAATTGAAAGTTACTGGTTTCAACATACCTGGCAACCCAGTAGTTCGTCCTGATAAATAATAGACTACCCTCTGTCTGCACTTTCTACATATTTCATACTCTTAGTCCAGTTTAAAATTCTCATTATCATGATTTTGCGAAATTCTATAGGAAATCGTTTTTTCAAAATATTATTCAAAATATTCTGTCCAGGATTCTTTAGAAAACCTACTCCCAATATAATTCATAATAAAGGAAATTCATAATGAAACTAGCTGACCCAGCAGACTTCGTATTGTCTCAAAAAAAGCAACTTTAATATTATCATTAACTATTATGGTATAATACCTTGAAAGCGGACACAAAATTGTCCTGTATATAAAGTATGTGTTGCGCCAAACGTTGTTGCCTGGACACAGTTTTTGAATGTTGGCCAAGAACTGTTTAGAATCATTTACTATCCCAGAAACTAAAGAGCGAAGGAGATCTGGTGGTGGAACTAATTGTGGCAATTGGCAATTAGATGAGCTAGCTGGCCCGGCAAACATTGTTCCGTCTTAGAGATGAATAAAGTTGTTTTTTTTTCAAAGGAAATGTATTAGGTGAAATACAAAAAAAATACAGAAAGTACAAAATTTAATTGCAATGAAATAGGTATGTATTACTCAATAGCTATCTCAGTTAATATTGGTAGTACACAAAAGTTCAAATGGGAAAATTGCAGTATATTATATGGGCATTCACAATTCAGCACTAAGAATTGCATTAAGGCTCCGTTAACCTAAAAATTCTATGTGAATTGTTGTTTTTCAAATGGCACACCCTGTATTTTATTTTCCTAATCGGTACAGCTCTTTCTTCTGATTTCAAATATTTATTCATTCTTTATTGAGGTTTTTCTCGACAGTTTCTGAAAACTATTGGTTTTTTTGTCTAAATCTAAGGCAGCTGTAGAATGCTACTCGAGACCATTCTATGGTCTCCTGATAGTCCCTTCTTAACATCATTGGACACTTTCTCATGGGGATATTTGAAATATAAAATGCCCGACCGCAAAATATTGAAGAAATTAAATTCAGAATAGAAGAAGAAATTGGGAACCTCAATATATTCCATAAATGTTGAGGATAATGTTCAAAAACTTTAAAAAAAATCGACTCTGTCTAGAAGTAAATAGGGGTCATTTGAATCCCTAATTGAACTTTCAGTTAATAAATGAATAATACAAATATCAGGTGTCATTATCCACGGTTCCTCTGATATGAAAAAAAAAAATCGCATCTTTCTTGTATGGCATTCCACAACTGCCTTTGATTTAGAAGGAAATATCTATATTCATAGAAAACTGCCAGAGATACTCTCAATAAGGTGTATTTGAAATCAGAAGAAAGAGCTCTACCGCTGTTAACCGGAGCGACATCTATTGGCGTTATTCGCAAGAAAGAAAATTATTTCCTATATTTTTTTCTATTTCCTCAAAATTTTCAGGGTTTTAATGTATTTTATGTTAACACCGCCGTAGAAGAATCCAACAAAAAAACTTTCATAAAAAACAGTTCATCCAATCTTGAGTTATAAATGGTGCCCCAAGTACCAATTTTTGCCTCATTTTGGGCAAAGTGTCGACGCTATATCGACACTGTAATTTGGACACGACACATTTTCGAGGCACATTGTCGACTTTTGGGCCATCAAAAGCGGGATATGTGACCAAAATGGTGATTGAAATATGTACTGAATATGGCCTGAAATTCATCTGATAGTGAGTCTGAAATATAACAATTTTGTTTCGAAAATGTGTCTCTATTGTGTCTTTCGTTTCCATATATACCTGAATTTGAACTTTGATGAGTCCAGAATCTGTCTATTTTGTTTCTAACTTGAGCAAAATTTGTGTCCATTATGTGTACAAAATGTACTTTGCATGTGCCTGGTAGGTTGACACGATGTTTCCAGAATGTGTTTGATATTGTGCTCTGATGAGAGCCACAAAATCAACACATGGTGTTCTGAATTTTACCGAAATTATTCTTTGTGCACCAAAATCAATGCAAATAGATCAAAATTATATTACTTCTCGATCCATTCTGGATAATCATGAACTGAAAACTTATTTATATTTTTAAATTATTTTCAATGAATTAATTTTTTTTTATTTCTTCACAAAATCAAAACACGATGGAACTTTATCATGCAGGATATCATATTCAGTACAGTTCTGCCATAAATATTACCGAAATCCGTAGTTTAAAATATATTTTCGAAATCCGCCATTTTTCTCAAGTGCGTATAACGACGAAGTACGTGTTGAAATATGGCGTCCTTATGGATGGTGTCCAAACGGGATCATATTTCGGTAATGTGAATGAAATTTGGCTACAAATTGCCCATCTCGAAACATTTGTAGATAGTTGAAACAATTCAGAGTAATGTTTCCGAATAGAGACCAAAAATTCACTGAATAATGACTAAAAAGTCACACAGATACATTTTAGCAACCAATTAGTCACCGAAGTTCATTATGGCCAAAATGCGTCGTCTTTATCACAGTATAGACAACAAGTAAGTGTCTTTACTGTGTCTTTATCTAGCAGTGGGTACATTTCGGAAGGTTTGTGTCTGAAATGCGGCCGACATTCGAACAGACTCGTACCTCATAACCTTACTTTTTAGTGCTTTATTGGCATGGACGTCTATTTCTCTTTTCACACGTCTATAATAAGTACTAGTGTGTACCCTTCGAGTAGCACTTTTTTTTGTCTTCACCATTTCTGTGAAACTTTAAACACTATATTCAACATTTATCATATGCGCCATTTCGAGTACCTACCTACACTAACACTTTGACTAGACACATTGAAGGAACAAAATAGAAATTATGTGGGTACGATATTTCCATATGAATAGGTATCTGTCCGAACGACGCATTGTAGAAACAATGAAGAAAATCTATGTTTAAAATGTACCCAAATGGAAATTATTGTGTCTACTGAACTCATTTCAGTAACAAAATAGTAACATCTTAGTCAAACTTGAGTCTTTTCAGTGTCGACTCGCCTGTGTCTAAATACATTTGAAGAGTCCAAACTGACACAAAGTAGAGACATTTGAAACACATGTGTTTGAAATGTTGCTATTTAGACACGCTCATCCTTTTGACGCAATAAGTTCGGAATGTGTCGACACGAACTTGAACATTTTAGATAGAATTCACATTGTGGCAGAAGTACTCAGAAAAGAGTCGACACAATCCAGGCACTAGTAAATTGTGTCCAAGATTTGCCATAAATTGCTACTTGGGGTGTAATCAACAATATGGCCGACTGAGTTTTATATATTAAGATAGGTTTTATTCTCGGTTTTATTATATAATCATCTCAGTGTATAATATTCCCCTTGAAACGTCCAAAGGCTCAGTGACGCAATTTTTCATTCATATTGTAGAACAGGCGATGTCAATCGTTCCTAAAGCCTTGTAGAAAAATTGAATTAAACCCCTAATGGAACTCTGCCCATTATGCACCCGATGACGTAAATGTTACCCCACTTTGCCTGTTGGAACAATTCAACCCTCCTCACAAGCACGGCAACACAATGACGTCAAAAACTACTCAACATCAAGTCGAATAGAAGTTCTAATAGTTTTCCAAATAATTCAATTCCGAATTCGTAATTCTGTCAGACGAGTTATGGTTTTAATTATTCCAGACAGTCCTACAGTCGATTCCCTTGTTAGGAGCAGTTTGCAGCTTTGACATGAATAATTGGATCTTCTCTTTGGCTCAGAATGCGAATGAGACAGGTTAGATGAGGTATTCGAGGTCCTCTTGAGACAGAGATGGGAGAAAACTGGATGCTGGAAATGCGGCGTCGGAAATTATTGTGAGGAATATTATTCAACGGCGAGCATTTCAAGATTGACGCTTGCTGTTAACTGAAGTTGACAAGGATATCTTTATACAAGGGATGTGTTTATTTAATGTTTCAGCAGAATATAGCGATTGTAGCTCCAGATGTATTGTTGTGGTTCCTTGGTTTACTTCTCCTACTCTCTAGTCAGACCACATGCGAATTCAGAGATGTCAAGCAGTGAATACGATTGAACTACACTCCCCGTCAATAAATTCCGAACAGGTAAAATTTTTGTCAAATTCAACACCCTGTATCTTTTTTCGTGGTGCCGCGATTTTGTTGAAATTTTCACCAGGTATAGTACTGGGTCTTGTATTATTAACCTGAAATTTACTTTGCAAAAATATCTGTAGTTTATCCCTTATACAGGAAGAAACAAAACTTTGTTTTATACCCTCCATTTCTAAACACCCTGTGGTAGAGTTGAGGCGGACAATTTGATATCATCAAGTTTTAATTTAAAGTGTGATCCTTTCCTAACAAAATGTTCCTTGATTTACGTCAGTATCTGTTTTTAGAAAAAAGATACACATTTTCAAAGAAAGTGTTGTGATTTTTTCAATTTTTATAACAATTTAAAACATTACAATACCTTATCGACTAGCAAACATACACAAACATCTGAAAATTAATAGCGTGTATTTCCACCTGGCTTTCTCATCACTTCTGCCTTACGACGTGGCATATTTCTGAACAATCTGTTGCTTTTATTCTGTGAAAGGAGTAAATATTGGGAATCAAAGTAATGAGGAATTAACGTTGATTCTAAAATTACCCAATATTCAATAATGTGAGTTTCTTTATTTTATTGAATTGGTTTTTTTTTGTGGGGAGTACCTTGAAGTATGTTTGAAACTTTGAGACACACTTTTTGTTTCATTCTTTAATTTGGTTAAGTTTCATTATTTGGTGTATCTCAAAATTTCAAGCATCATAAAACGAGATATTTTTCACGAAAAAGAGCAGATTCCATAAAATAAAGAAATATACATGGTTGAATGTTGGGTAGATGAAAAATCAAAGTTAATTACTTACCACTTTGATGAAATTCATAATATTGAAACTGCTCGTCCCTAACATGGGACATTTCACAGAAAAATAGGAACACAATTTTCAGAAAATATATTTCGTTTGATAAAAAATGAGCCTTACGGTTGCTTACAGATTCCATTGAATAAAGAAAAGCAACATAACTGGGGAACAAAATAGAAAATGTATGTCAAAGTATGTGTCATAGATCAAGATACTTCTTAAAAAAAAACAGATTTCCAATTTAGTAGGGAAACGGTTTTGACCTAAATCAGTCATATTGAAGAAACAATTTTGAACAAAATTTTCTAATTTGAGTTGGCGATTTCCAACTCTTTTCAGTGTTTATTGCTATTAGTGTTTGGAATTGAGGATATGTTTAGTGTTTTGAACGATTTTTGTTGTGACTTCTGATATTCTGTGGTCACTACCCATAATTTTCTTTCACACTTGTTGTCCTTCGTTCTGTTCATAAAATTTTTTTGAAAATTTTTATAAGGCACCATATAACTCAAATTTCACTTTGAATTTTTTTTTAGTTTACTATTTATATTTAATTACACACATTGTTTATTCGCAAAACTATAACATAATGTACGAACAGCGTACCTAATGGTTATTCTGCTTATCTGAAAGTAACAGCTTAAATTCATACCAGATGGTTTTTTTATAACACAGTCCATGCAACATAACTTAAAAATTTACAACCTACTTCTTGATGGTAAAATACTTGATGGTAAAAAATATTGGTTTAACACCCAAATATTGCCGGCCATAGGTACAGGGTGATTCACTTATCTTGGTAACCCCAATTTTCTCGAAAACGTCCGAATATTTTTTATATTCTATGAATGGCGTTTTGAACAAGTCAGTGTCGACTTGAGATGCGCATAAAAATCTGCGGAATGAATGAAGACGCCAAGCGTCGCGGCGCTATCAAAATTTTTTTTTCCAGGCACATACCTTTTTTATCATGTCATTCGAAAAATAATTTCATTCTGAACTTTTTTTTTCGAATACAATTTTTATCCATTTCTAACCGTCAGCGATCTGCAGCGTGTTTTATGTTAATTCTATTTCATAATTTTTTTTTCTGTATTGTGGTAGAATGCCTTCATCTGGAGACATATATTTGATTTTGTGCCTTGAATTCAAGAAGGCTAGTTTTGTAAACAATCTGCCTCCTCAAATGAGATTAAATATGTGGATACAGCATGATGGGGCTCCATGTCACAACGCTGCCATTGTGAAGAGATCTTGAGATCAAGAATTCTAAAATAAATGAACCCTTCTATTTTGACCAAAATAACGATATGATTTCATATCGTTTCCCCATAATGATATGGGGAAATGATATAACTTATGTATTGAAATTAATGGCTAGATGAGCTAGATATGATTTTGTTTCGTAAAATGGCGGAGGGTCTGTGACAAACTATTTCTTTTTAATATATTCATTGAATATTATATCTTATTACAATAAACATTTTTCTTTTAATAACAAACGAAACATTTCGGATCATATGTTCTATATACAGGCCATTATGATCCATACATAAGTTATTTCATTCCCCTATTTCATTATAAGTTACTGTGGTCAGAATATGAGAGGGTCTACTTAGGCACATGCGTTTCTCATCTTCATTTTCAAATGGTCCAAGTTATTAGAATCAGTTTTGTAGGTATAATATATTTCTGAGGGTACCCCTCAGAAAGTAATCCATGAGCTGTTGGTCTGGCGATACCTGATTGGTCCATTGGTTTCTATCCATTTATTTTCTAATTCTTTATCTAAATATCTCTTCACAATGGCAGCGTTGTGACATGGAGCCCCATCTTGCTGTAGCCACATATTTCATCTTATTTGGAGGGGCACATTGACTAGAAAACCAGCCTTTTTGATTTCAAGGCACATAATCATATCTACGTCTCCAAATAAAGGCATACTACCACAATACAGAAAAAGATAAATGGAATAGAATTAACATAAAACACGCTGCAGATCGCTGACAGTTAGAAATGCATAAAAATTATATTCGAACAAAAATTATCTTTCGAATGACATGATAAAAAAGGTATGTCCCCGCGACGCCTGGCGTCTTAATTCATTCCGCAGATTTTTATGCGCATCTCAAGTCAACATTGACTGTTCAAAACGCCATTCACAGATTGAAAAAATATTGGGACGTTTACGAGAAAATTCGGTTTACCAAGATAAGTGAATCACCCTGTGCATTTATTGTCAAGTACTGAATGCAAACTTGTTTTTTCTAATTCAGATTCCTTCGTAATTCATAACTCTCTGGGAATTATGTATTTCAACTGCTTCGAAATTTTAACCAATTGCTTCGAACTTTTTCCAAATGCTTTGGAATTTTTTCGAACTGCTCTGAAATTTTTCCAACCGATGTGAAAATGTTTTTGAAAATCCTTCGACTTTGGAAATTTGCCAACTTGTTCAACTTCCATTTAATTTCCACTTTTCTCTTCTAGGGGGGGTTGTTAAATTTACCCCCCCCTAGGACCCGTCCCTGGAATTAAGTATCACATTCAGTGTCGAAAAAGCCTGATATTAACATGTCAGCTTTGTTGTTTTCTCTTTGGAAACCTGGTGCTCATAATTCAGATAAAATGAATATTCTACGTCCGTACGACATTCGACCTCGTTTATCAATATTCCCGAGAAATATGAGCGTGATCGGAATATCAAATTGATCCAGTGTATTACGCTGAGGATGATTGGGTCCCAGCCATTCATCTCCAAACGCTATAAATTACCTACAGAAGGAGATAGGACAGTTATATGGTTGATGCGTTTCGCTTTGTCCGATCTGAAATGTCAATTTACGAGGTGATAGATTCTCCCATTTCCAAGCTCTTCGCGATACAAACGCAATGTCAGATTTGCTAATTGAATTTTGAATAGATGCATTTTTCATCGACGAGAGGATAAATGGAAAAATCTGAACTAATCAAAATTAGAACAACTGTAAAATCACCAAGAAGAACATTATCCAACCAAAATAATTTTCATGTAAAATATTGCCAAGATGTGATGAGGATGAATACTTTCAAGTTTTAAATGCTGGTAAAGACTCTGCCCCGGGATACGACAAAATTAAAAGAAAAATACTCAGAAAGCTGGACCTCAATATTCACAGAAAAATTATAGACATCTACAATTACTACTGCCTAAAACAATGTCACTTTCCAAACATGTGGAAGAAAGGCATTATAGTGACCATTCCTAAAACAAAAACAGACCACACCAGGATAGAAAACTACCGACCCATAACTCTTTTGCCGGTTTGTGGAAAGAATTTTGAGAAAATCTTAAAAAAAAGAATGGAGCAAATTCTGGGCAAATTCATCCCAGCATACCAGTTTGGATTCAGACCAAAATGCGCAACAGTACACCCACTCATAATCTTAACAAACAACATACAAACCAAATACAAAGAGGGCAAAAAATCGGCAGCACTGTTCATGGACATAAAAAAAGCATTTGACAGTGTATGGAATGCAGGTCTATTATATAAATTACACCATCTTGGCTGTCCAAATTACCTACTGAGAGTAATCAAAGAATTTCTATATGACCGCAGCATCCAAGTCAAAATTAGAGAAACTTTGTCATCAAAATTCAAACCTGAGCAAGGTTTACCCCAGGGTTCACCACTTTCACCACTGCTATACAATTTAAACTGTCACGATATCTACCAGTACCACTCACCCAGCCTCGATAAAAGTGCTTACCCGTTACAATTTGCAGACGATACAGCCCTCATCTGCCATGGGAACTCTCTTTTGGAAGTAGTAGATTCACTTCAGGAGTTGACAGACAAAACATCAAGATGGATGAAAAAATGGGGAATCAAACCAAATCCCCAGAAATCAATCCTTGTACTCTTCCATCACAGACTGAAACCTACCTACTCCCACGCTACGTTTTCATAACACCATTATCAAGCCAGCCAACTCCGTGAAATACTTGGGAATGATTATGGACTCTAAACTCAACTTCAAACAGCACATAACGGCAGCTAAAAAAAACACCATAGCCAGATCAAATCACTTTCGCTCCATAACCTACAAATAAGCACCAAAACAGCTAGCAATATCTACAAAATGATATGTAGACCTATCCTAGAATATGGCCACCAACTATATAAGACCTGCAGCAATACCACCTGAAAAGGAATAATGACTGGAGAAAGAATAAGCCTGAGAAGAATAACTAAGATTAGACACCCGAACAACCCTCTTCACAACCCTACAAATGAGATGCTCTTCCAAAGAACAAAGGTTGAACCAATAGAAGCAAGAATCGAACGACTCAACAAGACATTCATGGAAAAAAGCCACAATAAAGAAATTATTCAGCCACTACTTCTTGAATTCAGAGAAAACCATGCAACCAAAAAAAAATCCCTGAGAAACCGCTTTACTTCTTGCTGAATGAATGTCGATTACAACAATTTTGAATCACAATCTCTTGTACCATCTAAATTTTTGTTCATTTTTATTATAGAATTTAGTTATCATTATTAGCATTGTTTGTAACAGGCTGGAAGACTTCGGTCGTTGGTGGCCAATTGGAGTGATCCAATATTGCCAAGACGAGGCAGAATTTCTAACATTGTCAAAAAGTTATCAGATCTCATGTAGAGCCAAGCTGCTAACTCAACACACTTCATCTTCACAAGTCCTTATTTCACAAACTCTATGCCTTGGTCGAAATAAGCCCGTTTGTAGGATGTTGATGCTCTGCAACGAGCTGAATGAGGATATTTATATTTTCAATGTGTCAGTTTTGTCGGCCAAGAATATGTTGAAATCATGTTTGATGGATTGATCACCGTAATTTGATATATTCAGTATTCTGTTTTTTATCTCTCTTTATTCTGAATGTTTACTCTTTTTTTAAGCTATTGCATAGCTTTCATCTCATGCTTTGAGCGCGGCCACCGAATGTAGAAATTCCGTAACGAAAAAACCTAACACAGCCGTGTATCGTCGGTTCAGTTCGGCAGACTTCGGCAAGGTGTTTGGGTGCTTGCGACTTGACGGATGCGTGCAGCCACTCTAGCAGCTAGCAGTGCAGAATGGAGTCGGCAATCTAGCTGGTCCCATTGAAATACGAACCGCAAATATTTCATAAACATCAGAAAGAAAATGTATAGCCAAACACAAACATTTTCCATTAACTTCAGCTCTTGCTTGCAAGGTGTAACTTTTGACGAAATAGTATATGAGTATAGTAAATCACATTCTCAGGAACTCTTCTATGTTGCACTCTCTCGGGAGACTCATATTAAAAGATTGTATATTACGACAAAAAATGATAATTCTGCATTAAGTTTTATCGAAATCGAAGGCAAGCTGCATCGACTGCATCTTTGTTGCAAGAATTCAAAGACTGTCTTCAAATAGTGTTCAGACGATAGCTCAAAGTGTCTTAGATTTCATTAGTAATAGAAAGGCATTTCAATAATAACGTTCAATTGCCAAAGTTCACAGAGTCACAAATACGTTTTACAAGATTCAGTTATACGAGACAAACCAATGTGTTACTTCTATTCTGAAATACCTAATTTCAGTTGTATCGTTCAATTCAAACGAGATACTGTTCCAAAACGTGGGGTAGCTATTTACCAAAATAGTAATAATGTTACTAATATTGAAATAAATATTGAAGACGTAAGCGATGTTAATGTAAGACGCCCATTTGCTGGAGATATTTGTGCATGCAAACTTAAAAATGGCCTAAACATAGTCATGGTATCAATTTACATTTCTCCGAATCCAAAATTCGACGAGGTAGAGCATTTTATTCATCGCATTTTACTGGAGGACACTGAAGAAGGGTCGAAAATACTTGGTACAAATGGTAATAAATTTCCACTCATCTTGGCTGGCAATTTCAACATTAACTTAGCTGATAAAAAATCAGAGGGGTTGACAACATTTCTTTCGGAAAAATTGAATTTCAAAATGAATAATGATCCTCAAGAGTCCACAACAAAATATGGGACCATAATTGACCAGGTATTTTCCAGATATTTAGAAGATATTAAGTCTCAAATTTATGTTTCCTTTTTTAGTTACCATAAATTTATAGTTTCAATGATAAACATTCCTGAATAACCTACATGTATTGTAAAAAAAAAATATTTTAAATCAACAATATTATCTTCTTCTTGTTGAATAGATGCTATGTAATAGCTTTACCGCGGCAATAGTACCTCGTATTACTCGCAGTCCTCGAGTGCCACACGTATTTTCTCTATCTTAGTTTTAGCTTTTCCAGTGAGTACAAGACAATAAGAAAAATTCGTTTTCGGATTTACTATAATACTGATAATATTGTAATTTGAGAATGCTATTTTGGGCTCTCGCCTGTTGCATTCCTGTATGTGTAATAATAAATAAATAAATACATATTGAAACAAAAAGGTACCTAGCTGAGGTTGGTGAAAACAAAGGGAAACCATACTAGTCTACAGTATTATTAAATGAGGAGCTGAAAAAAAACCTGTACCCCCCCCGTGAAAAAAAAATTACTTGAAATATTAAACATCAGGAAACACTTGAAAGACATCAGTGTGATCCAAGAGAACATCTTCATGTTATCCGTCGATGGGCTGAGATAAACAGATTCTTTACAAAACTACTCGCAATTTTTAATCTGAATCGAAAAAAGACAAAAGCCGAAAAGAAATTTGATTATTAAGAATAAATTAAATTTATATTGAAATTAACCACCGATTTCAGAAACGCATTTGTTACTTTATGTATAGCCTCGAAACCATCTCGAAATTTATAAATGGGGCAACTTTTCATAAGATGTTCTATAGTCTGTTCATTTTCACCACACTCACAACTAGGATTCTTAACCGAATTCCATCGGAAGAGCATGCTATTGCATCGTCCATGGCCTGTACTAATGCGATTTAGAACAGACCATATTCTCCTGGGAAGGTCAAAACCAGAACTCTGATGGAAGGATCAGAAAAAAGATCTTTATTGAAAACATTGGATGCATTCCATTCAGATTTTCAAATTTCTTTGTCGCTTTTATTCACATTAATCAGAAAATTCGACCAAAAAGGTTACGCGACTTCAATTTAGGGACCTTATTATCTGGAATATAGGTGAGTATGGGAAATGAATTTGAAAAGGAATGGAATTTGTTCCAAAAATTCAAAGCTAATGTCTCTCTGCGAATATGGGGAGGGACGGAGGGACAATATTTGAGAGGACTGGCAACCAAGGAGTAGGTGTAGACTTGATAGTTCCAGTAATAATCCGCATAGAAAAAATTTTGTTGCGCATCAATTTTTTTTTACTTCAACACTATTGCTCTAGCAACGGATCACTAATGCCGTGGATGCTATAATTTAATGACATAAAAAAATATTTCCAGCATTTTCTTGTAAACAAACAAAACGAGATGGATGGGAAAATGTTATACAGGGCGTCCCGTAAAGACCACGTCAAACGAAAACGGAGAGTAGATCATAATATGCTCTACCTGATGTGAAAAAATCGTTCATATGAAAGTCTCACAGTTTTCGAGATATTTGATGTTTAATGAAAATGTTTAATTTTTTCACTTTAAATGCTTTCTCTCTTGCGGAAGCTACAATTAAATACTTTTCGAATCAGTTTTTTTCCGTAAATATTGTTGAATGATTACTTCAATTCATGCAATGAAAAATAGCACAAAATATTATACAGGCATTCTGAAAAAAAAAAAATAAAATTCCTTCAGAACTGAAGGAAATTTTTTGTACTGAATTCTATCTGACGTGGTATCAAAAAAAGACGCTAGACCTTTTCTGCATATTACGTTGAAAAGTTGTCCATTTTGTGAGGATTCCGAAAAGATGAAATACAGTGTGATAGTCTCCTTCTCGGAAAAAGATATTTGAATGTTAACCGAAAATGGAGCATTTCTGTGAAAAACTGATTTTTTCACCTTTTCCACAAATCCTTTCATTTTGCAGATTCTGCTGTAACCTATTGAATAATTCTCTTGAAAAATGTCAGTTAGTCCCTAAATTACTCCTTAAGTGAAATTATTCATTACTTGCAAAGATATAATATAATAACGCACAGGACCTTCAACATCAACAAGTCTATTGTGAAGAAACTTTAAAAATATCAATAATAAAAATTCAGGATTCGTATTAGAGCAAATGCTCAAAAAGACACCCCTTTCGCTAATACATGTCCTGCATCTATTGAGAAATGACCTTTTCAAACCATTCAAACTTCTCCCCGCTATTTTGGATGCTGAAATGCGAATGCGGTCCCTTAGTTGTGCTTCATCTGTTATGGGATTCGAATAATTTTCGTTTTTTAAAAAACTCCAATAAAAAAATCCAAAGGATTCAAGTCTGGTGAACGGGGAGACCACAAAATGTCACTGCCCCTTCCGACTGTAATGTGCTGGGCACCCGTCGTTTTGAAACCATAGAATACGTCGCATTTCCAGTTTCATATCTTCTAAGAGTAAGGGTACACTGTTCCTTGGAAAATTCAAATAATTGGTGCCGTTTAATGATTGCGGCAATTCTGTCGGACCGAATATTTTTCCATCGTATATTCCAGTCCATAAATTCACCGTAAATCGATATTGGGATTTATCTTGCCTTATATTGTGCGGATTCTCGATGTTCCAACTATGAAGATTATGCCAATTGATATACCCGCTTTGAGTACAGGAAGATTCATCAGTCCAAAGGATATTATTGAAAAAAATCGGGATTTACTGTATGTTTCAGCAACATTTGTTGACAAAATTATATTCGGGCTTGGTAGTAGAGGTGTTGAACTCTCTGAATATGGTAGTGGTAATATTTGTGTTTCTTTAGGCACTTCTATGGGCACTTGATTTTGGTATGCCTGTCATGAGCTCTTTCATTCTGGTTGATACTGAAGGATTATTTTCGACTTCATTCGAAATGGTGTCATCCTCCACGATCGGAGGCCGACCACTACTTTTACGACTCCCAGGAACTCTTCCTTCGACAATTGCATTATGGGTCCGGATAAAAACTTCGTAATTGGGATGTCGGCGATAGGAGTACCGCTCTGAATAAAGCCTCGAAGCTGCTCTCGAATTAAGACGTACTTCTCCATAAATAAGGTGCATGTCGGCGTATTCTCTTGCAGTATACGAAACATTTTCTGTACACATTTTATCCAGTAAACTGATACGCATTAACTTCCACTAGATGAAAATGAACGTTTCCATAGATATCTTAAGTACCTTGAGTTTGAATCATTGAATCGCACCACATCATATCGATGTTCGAGAGTTCTTTAGGCAAAGAAAAAGAAATAAAAAACTCAGTCAGTGATTTGGCATCTTAATACCATTTTATTGATTTGTTGATTGATTATTTTCAGCAGGAAGTGCAAAATGAAAGTATTTATGGAAAAGGTGAAAAAATCAGTTTTTCACAGAAATGCTCCATTTTCGATAAACATTCGAATATCTTTTTTTCTGAAGAAGGTTATCACCTGTATTATACCTTTTCGAATCCTCACAAAATAGGCAACTTTTCAACGTAATATGCAGAAAAGGTCTAGTGTCTTTTTTTTACACAACGTCAGATAGAATTCAGTATAAAAAACACTTCCTTCAAAACATGAATTTAAATTTTTTTTTTCAGAATCCCTGTATAATATTTTGTGCTATTTTTCATTGCATGAATTGAAGTAATCATTCGACAATATTTACGGAAAAAAATGATTCAAAAAGTATTCAATTGTAGCTTCTGCAAGACAGAAAGCATTGTAAGTGTAAAAATTCAACATTTTCATAAAACATCAAATATCTCGAAAACTGTGAGACTTTCATATGAACAATTTTTTCACATCAGATAGAGCACATTCTGAACTACATTCCGTTTCCATTTGACGTGGTCTTTACGGGACACCCTGTATACTATAAGGGATGTGAGTACATTAACTAGTGTCAAACTACATTGTCAGCCATAATCCGATTAAACAAGTTGCAGAATGCGAGTTTTCGAAGGCATGAGTGTTGGAATTGTCTTCTGCCACGATTTTTAGACGATATTTTCTCTATTTCAGTCAAGTTTTCTGACATACTCTCAATTTTCGAAAAAAAAAATTGGATTAGTGACTTCAATATTGTATCTTGGCAGTTCGTGTGATTTACGAAATTTGACAGATTACGGAATTTGAATTGATTTGGTTTGAAAATTCATAGTACTGACAACCAAAAAACGACAAATATTATTAAAAACAATGCTATAATGAATTCATTACTGCACTACTTTGAGTACTGTAATGAACTCATTACGATACAGAAATAGAGAATAGTGTATTCTAAAACAAGTTGCAGAATGA